>SJYO01032339.1:0-20000 GCA_006410555.1 Capra ibex
TATGTATGTGTGTGTTTTTTGACTTAGTGAAACGACATGTGGACTTTTATTGGGTTGTAACACTTGATTGATATGAAAGCACATTTTTTTTTACATAAAAGTCTTTCCGAGAATATAATTTGAATAGTTTATTAGATGAATCTTAAAAAGGTTTAAGTCTTTCACAAGGGGTTTTTGTGTCAAATAAAACCTTAAAGTAGACTTCAAAATCGAACTCCTTATTACGTGGTATAAGACCGAGAGCCGCAAAAGGGATATTAAACTTAAACGGGGGATTCCGACGACTTGACGAAATGACGGTGACAAAAGGAAAAAAAGTGGTCGACGTATTTCGTATATAGGACTGTTCCCCAGCTTGGACACGTGGACGTAACCTTCCACCTCAGAATTGGGGACCTGGTGACCCTTTCAGGAAAGGCCCCTTTAGAGAATTCTTCCCTCTTTAACCTGAAGAGTAGACTCTTCTTTTCTTTTAAGAACCTTTGAAGACGGACACGTCGTTTCAAGGACCAAAAAGAAGATTTAGTCATTCTTCTGTCCCAACTAAAAAGTGAGTACAACATTTATTTCGACCCGACATTACACGATCAAATTAAAATATGTAGAACGAAAATCATGTTCATCATAAAATGTGTAATATTTTCGTTCTGTGACACATAAAGACGTTGGTATATGAAACAACTATCACTAAATCCAGAAGGGAGAAAAAAGGGGAGAGTAAAAAGAAAACATTTGATTTATTAACTTCGAGAAAGTATGAATTTATTCTTAAAAATTAAGTACTCTAAAGATACATATAAATTAACTGAAGTGAAGAACTAGTAAAAGAAATATTTAATTTCGAAAAAAAGACTATTCATACTCGTATTTCGGGTTTAAGGACCAATATATAAAATCTCGGTTATTTACAACAACAATCTTTACTATAGTTAATTTAATTTCCTAATTCTAAATTTCGTGTATCTTGTTGTCCTGTCTATTTTTATTTGTATAAAATTAGAGGAAAAAAGAACGGTACATTTGGTTTCAGACGATTTCTCTCTGTCTCTCGAAGGTTAAGTTAAAATACACACACTCCCTTGGTATTCTATTGAAACGTAAACAATTAACATGTCGACGTAGGAGACTTCTTAAAGTTGAGTAGTTATCAAACCGGTGGTTGTGAGAGGGAGAACCTCCGTTAAAAGGGAAATGTAAACTTATCTCATTTGTGGATAGGTTGTGCATACTACACAATCGGTTGTTTTGCATGCCACGAGTCAGCACAGGTTGAGAAACGTTGGGGTACCTGACATCGGACGGACCGAGGAGACACGTGCCCGAATAGGTCTGTCCTTATGACTACGTAATCTGTTACACGATCTATGAAGTAGTGTGACAGAGTAAATTAAGAGAATGTTGGGGACGACCTATTATGACAATACGATAAAATGTCTAATCCTCTGACTCAGGTCTCTTCTTGAAGGCACAAGTGTAGGTATCAATCACCACCTACCTTCAAGAGTCAGTCGGGCTGAGGTTTCGGGTGAAAGAAACCTTTATGGGGAAGTCGTAGTCCTTTCCTCTGTAGAATTGAGTATTTTGAATGGACATTACTGTTTGAAGTTGGGACCCGGTTTATGAAAGTACTACTAATACATGTAATATGTACTCGGGAAAGATCTTCAGGTGTGTCTGTGCTTCTGTTTAAGAAAGTATTATAAACATGTCACAACAGATACGAGAGGAAATGATACACTTAAACTACATTTTAGAGAGGATTTAGAGATGTAGATTAAGGGTAGGTATAAGGGTAAAAACCATTTATAGTAAGGATAAATTAATAAAGAATGGAAGAGAGATCATAGAACTTTTTTCAATATAAGAAGACTATGGATGGACACTGTTACTCAAAACGAGGTTGTAACTTCAAAAAATACATTAATAAGGTGTCACTAAGTTCAGTATAGTTTTTGAAATCTGATTAATCGAAGAGACTAAAGAAGTTTAAGATCATCTTATTACTACTGAAGCTTAAGTTCTGTGATCCGAAGACCAGGACCAATTAAACGAGGATTGTTCGAGACACCAACTCGTTCAGTTTATCTGATTGTGGAACTTTCAATTTCAATCAACGTTCAATTCAGCGAGTCAGCACAGACTGAGAAACACTAGGGCACCTGACATCGGGTGGTCCGAGGAGGTAGGTACCCTAAGAGGTCCGTTCTTATGACCTCACCCGACGGTAACGGAACCCATGGAACGAATAGACTTTTACTGCCACGATGTCAATTCAGTTCGCTTGTAGGAATAATCACAAAACCACTCGAGTTTTACTTTGTTCTAGACTTTTCAGTAAACTTATTTTGAATATATCTCCATTCTCTAACATTCATAATGATATACTAGTAACTATGATACTAATCATAAAAATAAACACTATTAACACACCAGGTTGTACTGTAAAATTATAGTACCCTCGTTTAGAACGGATAGACTACCCTTAACTCCTAGACCCCAAATGTTCATCTAGGTATCGTTGACTACTGAACAAACGTAAGGAGACACAAAACTATCCAGACCCTAAGAGGTTCGGACATAGTGTCGAAAAGTGTGTGGGTCAATTATCCGTCAGTAAACAAGACAATATGAACGACATAAAGGTCCCACTTGTTTTAGTTTCCCTTGTAACCGATTTCGGATTACATACGTCGGTCATATACCTTGAAGTGAAGACGACAGGTGTTGTTTACCGGAAAAGAGGTTGTTGTCGTGGTAGAGACCCATAGAGTTCTAAAATGGTCTTTAAAGTCGAAGTTTTATAGATAGGTCAAGTACGGGTTTCAAGTCGAACGTCGAGGTCCATACCCGGAATACTGTTTACTGGTGTTTTTACCGCCCTACGGACCATGAGTTTAAGAGGAAACAATTCAACCTAGTGAAGTAACGGACGAAGTAGAATAATCGACTCCTAGTGGTAAGTACTTACTGTAATGTAAAACCACAGGTAACGTAACTACGTAACCCTCATATTTGTATAAACAAACTTCTGGTAAAGAAGGTAAAATATTTGACCTATAACTTCCGTTACAGGGGAAGAATGAAGTAAAAGGATGATTTCTGAAGGTGTAACTTCAAGAAAAAAGGTTAAAACACCACCCTTTTGTATAAACCTTGAAACCACACGAATAAAATCAGCCAATTATATCCCATAGATAAGGTGATGTAAAAAAGAAGAACGAAAGAATAAAGAACAAAAATTAAGTGAAGAAAACCTAACTCTATCTTGACTGTGTATAAGACTTACAAATTATTTACGTGTAAGTACACTGAATGTACTAGAAACACTCCCTTTCTCTGCAGTAAAGTCACGATACTAATTTTCGTTCTCGTAACAAAAGTGTACACTCAACGTTACGTTTCATACTCGATAATGATTATCAATCAATGTCTTAGGTCCAGTCCGATGTCTTCCCATGTATAAGTCCTACATTTCGGTACTGAATTACAAAATTTATAGTGTATTACTAGGTCAGGAGATTCAAACTGTCAGAGATGACCTAGGGTTTGAGACGGTGTCATCGATCAGTACACTGAAATCCGTTCATTGATTTGAAGAGATTCGGAGTCAAAGAAATAGAGATTTTACCCTTACTTTCCTAATGACCACTCCTTTCATATTCCGTAACTTTGATGTATAGTACCACAGATAGGAAGTCATTTATAATTGATTATAATTTTAAGAGAAATTACCGTACAAAACTCCGGTAAAGTAGTTTTAGAAGGTAGTTTGTTTTCTATACAAAAAATATTCGTTATTGATAATGTGGTTCGAGTCGTTAGGTTCTACGGGAGCAAGACGTCGGTACTTGGCACCTTCTGTCCAGAGTCAATTCGGTCTTAGATCTTACGGAAAAGTGATCTTGTCTTCGACGAACCGTAACTCTGACCGAGACACAGAACAAGTGGGTATTTATAAACGACTCTCTTACTTTCTCGTTTCCTCTTTCGGGTCGGTGCTTCTGTGAAAGCACTTGAAACCTCGACTTTACCGAGTAACTCGGGTGTTTGACCAGGTACAGGTCTGTTAAAGTGTTCTCTACTCTATCAAATTCAAAGTTTATTAGAGTCGGAGAAAGATTCTTCGATTTCATTATCCTTCACTCCAAATAGTTAGAACATATTAGTAAATGATATTCTTAAAAGAAGGTGCCGAGAGTCCCTACTCTACTTTTAGTCATTATGACCAAAACGTCCTCTAAGTCCTCATGTCATAAAATAGAGTTTTATATCTCTTCTCTATCATTCTTTTCACAAAGAGTGAATTATCTGACGGATATTCTTTTCCTTGCACTTGATTATTGAGTATGGTTACACTACTATATAATACGATAAATACAATCTTATATCTTTCTATTTGCTTCGTTATTCTGTCTGTACCAGAAGTCTTATGAAGTGATAGCTCGGACTCAGATAAAACACACACAAAAGATCTTGTGTTTAAAGTTGACGAATGTTCGTCCCTGTTCTTATTTGGTAAATGTTCCACCAAATCAAAGGTATAAGTCACTTGTTAACGACATTTTGATGACAAATCTACGACTCTGGTTCTTGAACCGTCGGTCTAGTCCCTCTAGGGTTCAACAAAGATGTTTCGTAGATAGTTACAAAATACTGATGTCATTCTTGTCTTTATACTATGAATGGCCCTCCTCAATGATACTACAATCGAGGAAGAGGTTTATAGAAGGTCGGGCTCGACAGTGTTACTATTTTCGAGGATGTTATTAGGTCGGAAAAAGATGGAAATATTTCACTGATCTTCAGGTTTTTGAAGTATGACCGTCACACTAGACTCAAGAAAACCTTCAGGAACCTATATCCAAAGTGTCGTAGGTTACAAAATATTCAGAAGGAGTCTAAACAAAACAATAATAAGTCAGTGAACCTACACAGACTGAGGAAACGTTGGGGAACCTGACATCGGGCGGTACCCTAAAGGGTCCCTTCTTATGACCTCACCAAACGGTAAAGGGAGAGGTCCCTTAGAAGGACTGAGTCCCTAGGTGACCCCTTCGGTGAAAGGAGTCTATTTACCTGGGTTTATAGACGAAAGGTTCTTCATCATTAGTGACTTTTGTAACTACTTTCTACTTTTCATATTTTTGTCCTTTTCTTCTGTAGTGACTGTGGTTGACCAATTGGTGGACCAAAAGATTTAAAGGTCCTTACCATAAGTTTCTTAGTTCTGAAAAAAAAATTAAACGTCCACAAGTCAAGACAACTTTGACGAGTCTCAAACGTAGTCAACTTTCCGTTAAGAGAAAAGTGTTTGTGGTCCCGACAAATCACTAAACCCTTACATAATGATTTTCCTCCTTTTGGAAGTCATTGACTTTTACGTTTATGGGGTAGTCGGTAGTGTGCACATGAACTCTTTACACTTGTTTCGAGAGGTAAGTAACCCGTCGTGTTAAGAAATGGTTCCCTTTCCCTTTACTCTTTTATTCAGGATACTACTGAATTTATAATAAAAAGGATCCTATTTCCTTCTTTAAACGTCTTAAGAGAGAGGTGACTTTATTATGACAGAAATTTGCTTTTGAACTTTGTTATAGGTAAAGAGACTAACAGTTTTCTTCAGAGAAGCACCGATAAGACATTAAAGTTCGGTGAGTAGAACCCCGTCCCCCTTTCTTTAACGGTCCTCGTCGACTCATGAGGAGACTCGTGCCTACTCGACAGGTAGACGGTCCTGGTCTGTCCTGTCGGAGAATAACAGAGGTACAGATGAGGTCTCCGTGAACAAGTACCAGAGTCAGGGCACTCGTTAGTCGAGGAGACGGGGTTCCTACTTTCATTCTCCCAGTACAACCCGTTGACAGGTGAGTGTCCTCGAGTCGAGTGTCAGGGTTGTGTTACCCTCCCCTACTCTCTAAGCCTACGGTTGATATAAATCTATCTATAAAAATTTTTAACTCTCAAGTACCCTTAAAGGACCGTCATGTCACGAATCCTGAGACGTGAAAATGACGAAAATGACCCGAGTTAGAGACCNCGAAAGTGACCCGAGTTAGAGACCAACCCCTTTATTCTAGAGTACTAGGTGTCTTACAGGTGGTTTTTTTAACTCTTAAGATTCAACAATCATGAACCCCGACAGCATATGGGAAACGTAGATAACATCAGTACTTATTACAGGGGAGTCGAGGAAAGACTTTTGAACAGGACACTAAAAGGAATAAGGTTCTGGTACTCGTCTTAATAACCCTCGAAATCCTTAACAAACCAAAAGTTTTGCGTACTTTCTAAATTCGTTATTTTACGTTTTCTTATTGATTTCTCAATACATTAATTACGAAATAATTTATATTCTTGTCATTCTTCTTTCTCATTTTCCAAAATGATTTCCCGTATTTTAATTTGGACGTATTTACCTCTCTGTATAGTATAAGTACTTCCTTTTCGAGTTACAGTATTTGTACGTTTGAGAAGAATTTTAGTACACATATTTATCTGATTAAGGTTACTCTGAATTCCATTGTAAAATAAAAAAACAAGGGACAACATTTCTAACTCCGACTCGATCAATATAAACAAAATTTAACTATATTTTTACTTTATACTCTATTGAATTTTAAAAAATTAATTTTATTACTAAAATTTATTGATTAAATCGTCTCGTCGAGAATTGGGAATAACGTTTAATTACTGTATTGTGTTATTACGTCATTCTTATGACACTGTACTTATTTTACGTTTAGGAGGTTCGTATACAATTATATTTTTATAGTAATTCCGTAAAAATTAATATTCCTTTAATATCTAA
The DNA here is from genome assembly GCA_006410555.1 of Capra ibex. Lineage (NCBI taxonomy): Eukaryota > Metazoa > Chordata > Mammalia > Artiodactyla > Bovidae > Capra > Capra ibex. The sequence goes on from SJYO01032339.1 coordinate 6,809, forward strand.
CAGAATTTTAATAAATACTTGACAATTAATATACAACCTTCTTTTTTATTGAGATAGTTTATCGTATTTTCAATCCAGACATAATATTCCGTAGACTTTCACACTCAATGTTCCTGTTACTTACTTCCAGTGAGTCAGCCCAGGCTGAGAACGCTGGGGTACCTGACATCGTGTGCTCCAAGGAGACAGGTATCCTAAGAGGTCCGTTCTTATGACCTCACCCAACGGTAAAGGAAGAGGTCCCGTAGAAGGGTTGGATCCTTCGTTTGGGCTCAGAGGACGTAACGTCCGTCTAAGAAATGGTTGACTCGATACTCGTCCCCTGATTGACTCAGGACGCCGTCTTTCAGAACCTTACACTTCACCTGTCCTCTATGAAAATGAATGACAAATTAAAAATTCTTCCTCTTTAAACCTCTGACAAAAGAGAAATAAAAAATTAACTTCACATCAACTAAATGTTAAACACGGTTAGAGACGACATATCGTTTCACTGAGCCAAAATGTGTATATATACAAGAAAAAAAGTGGTAACAAAAGGTAATACTAAGTGGGGTCCTATAATCTACATCACGGAACACGTTATGTCATCCTAGAACACCAAATAGGTAAGACTTACATTATCAAATGTGGACGGTTGAGGTTTAAGGATCAGGTAGGGAGAAGAAGAGAAGGAGGGACAACCGTTGGTGTTCAGACTAGAGATACTCAGACGAAGACAAAGTGTCTATCTAAATAGACACAGTATAAAATCTAAGGTGTATATTCATTATAGTATACCATAAACAGAAGGAAAAAGACTGAATGAAGTGACTTATACTATTATAGATCGACGTGGGTACACCGACGTCTGTCGTCACAAAACAAGAGAAATACCGACTCATCATAAGGTAACGTCTGTCCATGGTGTAGAAGGGATAGGTGAGTAGGTAGTCACCCATAAGTCCGACAGGGGTACAAGACCAACAACACTTGTCACGACGACACTTGTCTCCCCACGTACATGGATAGGTTTACTGACAAAACAGGACCATATACGGGACCTCGCCCCAACGATCCAGTATCCATTAAGATAAAAATTAAAAGACTCTCTGGAGGTACAACAAAAGGTGTCACGAACATGATTAAATGTAAGGGTGACTGTCACATAATTCTAAGGGAAAAGAAGTGTGGGAAAGGTCGTAAACAATAAACATCTGTAAAATTACTATCGGTAAGACCGACCATACTTCACCGTGGAACACCATCTAGACTAAACGGAAAGAGATTATTAATCACTACAACCCGTAGAAAAGTACACGGATGACCGGTAGACATACAAGAAACCCCTTTACAGACAATTCCACAAGTCGAGTGAAACAGAGACCCAACAAACAAAAAACAAAAACAACATACTAGACAAGTGTATAAAACCTTTAATTCGGGAACAACCAGTGTAGTAAATACTTANGGCTGGATCCTTCGTTTGGGCTCAGAGGACGTAACGTCCGTCTAAGAAATGGTTGACTCGATACTCGTCCCCTGATTGACTCAGGACGCCGTCTTTTAGAACCTTACACTTCACCTGTCCTCTATGAAAATGAATGACAAATTAAAAATTCTTCCTCTTTAAACCTCTTACAAAAGAGAAATAAAAAATTAACTTCACATCAACTAAATGTTAAACACGGTTAGAGACGACATATCGTTTCACTGAGCCAAAATGTGTATATATACAAGAAAAAAAGTGGTAACAAAAGGTAATACTAAGTGGGGTCCTATAATCTACATCACGGAACACGTTATGTCATCCTAGAACACCAAATAGGTAAGACTTACATTATCAAATGTGGACGGTTGAGGTTTAAGGATCAGGTAGGGAGAAGAAGAGAAGGAGGGACAACCGTTGGTGTTCAGACTAGAGATACTGAGACAAAGACAAAGTGTCTATCTAAATAGACACAGTATAAAATCTAAGGTGTATATTCATTATAGTATACCATAAACAGAAAGAAAAAGACTGAATGAAGTGACTTATACTATTAGAGATCGACATGGGTACACCGACGTCTGTCGTCACAAAACAAGAGAAACACCGACTCATTCATAAGGTAACGTCTGTCCATGGTGTAGAAGGGATAGGTGAGTAGGTAGTCACCCATAAGTCCGACAGGGGTACAAGACCAACAACACTTGTCACGACCACACTTGTCTCCCCACGTACATGGATAGGTTTACTGACAAAACAGGACCATATACGGGACCTCACCCCAACGATCCAGTATCCATTAAGATAAAAATTAAAAGACTCTCTGGAGGTACAACAAAAGGTGTCACGAACATGATTAAATGTAAGGGTGACTGTCACATAATTCTAAGGGAAAAGAAGTGTGGGAAAGGTCGTAAACATTAAACATCTGTAAAATTACTATCGGTAAGACCGACCATACTTCACCGTGGAACACCATCTAGACTAAACGGAAAGAGATTATTAATCACTACAACCCGTAGAAAAGTACACGGATGACCGGTAGACATACAAGAAACCCCTTTACAGACAATTCCACAAGTCGAGTGAAACAGAGACCCAACAAACAAAAAACAAAAACAACATACTAGACAAGTGTATAAAACCTTTAATTCGGGAACAACCAGTGTAGTAAATACTTATCAAAGAGGTTAAGATAACCAACAGAAAAAAATACCAAATAAAACTACACTTTTTCGAATATTCAAACTGATCCAGGGTAAACAAATAAAAACAAAAATAAAGATAACGGAAGCCTCGGACTGGGTTCTTTTATAACCATACTCAACACAGTCTCTTACAAAACGGACACTAAAGAAGATCCTTTCAATACCACAGTACAAAATACAAATTTAGAAATTCGGTAATACTCAAATGAAAACACATACCACACTCTCACACAAGATTGAAGTAACTAAATACTAATAGACAGGTTGAAAGGGTCGTGGTCAACGACTTCTCTGAAAAAGGGGGACAAAAATATAAGAACGACCTCTTGAACATGAAAAATGTAAAGATCCTTACATAGGTAAAGAAGATCCGTCAGATAAAAGAACGGTACATACCTCATTAATAAATATCATTACTCAATAACGGTAAACATAAAACCACCATAGTCAACAATTGAAGACGATTAAAGTACAGATTAAAACATAGAAACTCAAGAGAGAGAGAGAAAAAAAAGGATTACTCAAACGATTTCCAAGTGGTTACACAAACAGAAAAGTCTATTGGTCGAGAACTACATAACTAGAAAAGACGCTACAAAAACAGAGATAAAATGAAACGAGACTAAAAATAAGAGACAGGAAATGGAAACCAAAGTAAACAAGAAAAAGGACCAAGAAAATCCACACTCTAATCCGACATACAAACTCCAAAAAGAACAGAGAACTCCACCCGAACATAGTGATATTTCAAGGGAGAATCTTGTGAAAACGACATATGGTGTCAAAAAAAAATACCACAAAAGGGTAAAAGTAACAGAAGCTCATAAAAAATAAAGGAGACTAAAGAAGTCAGTGTGGACCCAACACATACCGTATGACGAGTAGGATGTACACAAAAACAAAGAACTTGTATGTGTCGCAGAGATGGAGATCGACACAGGAATCTCTCTTACTGGACATATTTGTCTCTATCTCTTACCTTTGACTCCCTCTCTAGTATTCCCAAGACACTCATGTACCTTTTCATCAATAGTGTGTAACGGTTCTTTTTAGTACTATATTATTACGTAATCAGTCATTAACCCCCTCTTTAACCTAGAGACGAAATTCTAACAATGAAGTGTGTGTAGGGGTTTTTAAGTTTGATTTCACCTAGTTCCTTAGTTTACACGTCTTGTTTCAGAATTGTGGTAACCTTTTCATATTTACTTTTATATAAATACGAAGTCCGAAAGGGTTTCGACGTTTACCAATGTCATACACCACCGACTATGTCGTCTCGTTCGATTTCCGTCACGCAAATGATAGGTCAAGGAACGACAGACGTCAGTGACTTGATTCTTCCTAGACTTCGAAACTGAACACCACACTCCGACAAAAAACAAAACAAAAAAAAACTAACGCTATTAGACTACCTCTTTACACTACTGGACCTCTTGTCGTCGTGGGTCCTCCGTTGTTCTGTCTACCCCGAGACCCAACCCCTATTTTGGTACTTGCGAGAGGATCATCCGTGAGGACACGATCACGTCGTTCCGGATGTTTAGTCAAACTTCTTCTTAGTCATCCTCGGATAGTTTGTGACGTTTAAAGTCGGAAGTAAGGTACTAAGACTAAGTGACACAACTCATGGTGGGTCTTGTACGTGAAAATAAGGTTAAGTCCATGAAGACTACGTCCACCATGTACCTGGTGTCAAACTCTTTGTGACAAGATCTTCGAATCTGTGACCATGTTTAAACCTCCTTGGTTATGTGTTCTCTGGTATATGTGCACTCGACTGTAAAGACATAAAGTTATAATTAAAACGAAGGAATTTTGATCGGGTTATTCCGTCGGTGTTAGGAACCGATATACTGAAAAGTTAACTTTATATATGGTAAGTATCTAACAAGTGGATTTCACAAGAAATTAAAATTAATAACTCTTTTAATACTAGACTATTCAGAGTAAGATCAAACCGTGAACCGGAACAATTACCATCCCTCACCCTCATCTTTCTTCGAAACCGAAATGAACAAATTCTGTCAAGACCGACACCTGACTTGAAGTTGTCTCCCATATTCATCTTATGTTGTTGCCCCGAAGAGAGCATCGAGTCAGTCATTTCTTAGATGGACGTTATTACGTCCTCTGGTCCCAAGTTGAGGACCCAGACCTTCTAGGGGACCTCTTCCTTTACCGTTGGGTGAGATTATAAGAACGGACCTCTTAAGAACGGTACCTGTCTCCTTAGATCGTTCGATGTCAGGCTCACCAGGGTTCTCAACCTGTGCTGAATCGGTGATTTGGTGGTTGGTGGTGGTAGATTTTGTTAGTGAAAAGGGATGTGAAAGTGATCCAGTCGGTACGGAAACAACTAATACATTCTCTTTATAGTCAAAAAGGTTTTCTATTTAACCTATGGTCGAACTCCAAGTTTTTCAGGTTCAAAAGTAAGGTGGTAAAGAGTAAGAAGTATTGGGACCTATTATTTCTACGAGATAAGAGTCGGTAAAAGAGACCTATTAGTAGTCCACTTACCAAGTCATAATAGATCGGAAAGGTAAAAGGAGAGGATTTATAGAGGTGAGTGTCTATTAGGATCCAAGAGACAGACAGAATTTCTCTTTTATTATACTCAGATGGTCGAAGATCCTCTCGACTCTTATACGACGGACGGTCTGACGAACGGATGTCTGACCTCTACCTCCGGCCAAAAATCCTTTTTGATCCTGATAACACCCCTCCATCTTCCACTGGCACCTTATCTTTCAAACTAAGTACCCGTAACTCAATTCCCAAAAAGAAACAAATCTCATTTTTCTTTAACCCACCCCCCACCCATCACTTCGTCGACGACTATAGTCCCGACACTAAAAGTCGGTGTTCGTTTTAAAGGTCACGTCACATGTCCTTCAGACTTGGTTACACGAATAGGGTCTATCGTGTCATCATATACGACCTTAGTGATCGAACGTCTAAATCCTAACGTTTACATATCGAGGAGGGACACGGGAATATCTGTACCATAAAACGAGGTGACTAAGGACTAAGTTCGTGTCCGAAACTCAACATCGACAGCATCATATTTTCCGCAGCCCCCCGGTAGGGGAGGAGTACAAACATGTTCACCTATATCCACCGGGAAGCACATTCTAGTGTTCCCTTGCTTCGTCAGAGGGGTCAGAACGATCACTAATTGTAGTTCAACCTTCTATGGACGTACTGACGTTACTCTTTTCGTTGTTTTTTTCTACTCCTTCTCCTTCTTGATTAAAGAATCAGACTGGGAGAAGGGGTGTTAGGGGGGATGGGGGGCCGGGGGTGTGTGTGTAACGGTGTTTTATGTCTTTTTAAGGTTCTCGTAGGTCCGTTCTGTGAATGGCCCTCGGTTCTGTTGGTCTTCGTCACGACCCCGGGCGTAGGACGGGGTCGTCAGTCGATCTGACCCCAAGACTCGTCTACACTGTCCGTCTCTTCAGTCCCTCCTAGAGAGAATTTCTGGTGGTCCGACTAAGGTCTCCCCCACCTACGACCCCCGCCGGACCCCTCCTCGGGGTGGAGAGACGTGGTTGGGAAAGAACTCCCGGGGGGACACCATCCGACCCTCGACGGTAGAGGGGGCGTCCTCTCCTCCCCGGACTCGTGACTCTTGAGTCTTGACGTTCGTCTACCTAGTTTACGCTTGACTCCCCTCCTCTCGGTACCCGGTTCGAACGGACAACGGATACCTCACTCGTCAGGACTCGCCCCGATTCAAGGGGCGTCNTCGTGTCATCATATACGGCCTTAGTGATCGAACGTCTAAAACCTAACGTTTACATATCGAGGAGGGACACGGGAATATCTGTACCATAAAACGAGGTGACTAAGGACTAAGTTCGTGTCCGAAACTCAACATCGACAGCATCATATTTTCCGCAGCCCCCCGGTAGGGGAGGAGTACAAACATGTTCACCTATATCCACCGGGAAGCACATTCTAGTGTTCCCTTGCTTCGTCAGAGGGGTCAGAACGATCACTAATTGTAGTTCAACCTTCTATGGACGTACTGACGTTACTCTTTTCGTTGTTTTTTTCTACTCCTTCTCCTTCGTGACTAAAGAATCAGACCGGGAGAAGGAGTGTCAGGGGGGAGGGGCGGCGAGGGGGTGTGTGTGTAACGGTGTTGTATGTCTTTTTAAGGTCCTCGTGGGTCCGTTGTGGGAATGGTCCTCGGTTCTGTTGGTCTTCGTCACGACCCCGGGCGTAGGACGGGGTCGTCAGTCGATCTGACCCCAAGACTCGTCTACCTTGTCCGTCTCTTCAGTCCCTCCTAGAGAGAATTTCTGGTGGTCCGACTAAGGTCTCCCCCACCCACGACCCCCGCCGGACACCTCCTCGGGGCGAAGAGACGTGGTTGGGAAAGAACTCCCGGGGGGACACCATCCGACCCTCGACGGTAGAAGGGGCGTCCTCTCCTCCCCGGACTCGTGACTCTTGAGTCTTGACGTTCGTCTACCTAGTTTACGCTTGACTCCCCTCCTCTCGGTACCCGGTTCGAACGGACAACGGATACCTCACTCGTCAGGACTCGCCCCGATTCAAGGGGCGTCGAGTCGTACCGTCACAAATACGACGACGGTGCCAGAACAGGCCACTGTAGAAATATAAGGAGGGGACTTGATGGAGAGGAAAATGGGACATTCGGTTGAGCCTCCGTTGTCGGTCTCTTGGGTTATTCCTGACTTGGACGAAATAATGTTCTTTCATCCTAACTAATACAGACAGATGTAAACTGCCAGGAATTTTAATTTACCTACACACAAGCACACACACCCACACAATATTTAGTTCCTCTCTCCTGAGTACAAGTAGGAGTTCATTTTCCGACGGAGTATGTCTCACAGGTCTAAAGTACTTTTTTCCTCGAAGTGTTATCAACCTTGTCTGTTTGATTTTTGCATCTAAAAAGGACTTTAAGTCCCTGTACGTTTAGTTTTGATGTTACTCTATAGTGGAGTGGGTACAGTCTTACCGATAATAACTGTTCCGATCTTTATTTCACAACTTCTACCCGTCTTTTATCTTGGGGACACGTGACAACCACCCCTACATTTAACCACATCAGCGATACCTTTTGCCATACCTCAAAGGAGTTTTTCAATTTTTATTTTGATGGTGGACTGGGTCGTCAAGGTGAAGACTCCCAAATAGGTATCTTTTGTTTTGTGATTCTCTACGGACGTGGGGACACAAGTGACGAAAGTTGTCGGTTCCGGGCCCTTGTTCCGTTCACGGGTAGTCCTCTTCTTAGTTCATGGACACCACACACTCACATATGTGTGTGTATATGTACGTACATTGTCGTAATACACCGGGGATTAATACAGTACCCAAATCTGTCGAGAGGGTCGACGACGTGTCGAGACGGAGAACTGGTCAAGAAAGAGATAGTAAGACAAAGAGGTGGAGGGACAAAGAGATGGAGGGAGCCAAAGAAATGGAGGGAGACAAAGAGGTAGAGACACGTGTCTAGAAGAGATAGAGGATAACGATGGGGTGTGAGAGAAAGAAAAGTCGAGACTGAAAGAAAGGAGAGAAACAGAGATAGAGAGGAGGCAAAACGTTAAAGGAAAGAGTAGAGATGAAGACAATGAAAGACAGAGAGAAGAGCGAATAGAGATGGTGGACAGAAAGGAAAGATAAAGAGGTAAATATAAAGAATAACTAAACTGAAGAGAGAGAGAGGGAGAGAAAGGTAAAAGAGAGTACTAGTAGGATTGATGGAATTTAAAAGACCCTAAGGTTGTAGACGCTAGAGAGTCCTATCCGTAGACCATTGACTGATAAAATATAATGGTACATCACTACAAGGACCAAGATATTCCGTTCCTTAAACCCTAATATAGGACGTGTGAACCTAATAGAACAATACCTGAAATTCGTCACAAATTATGATACCTCAAACAACTCAAAAAAACAATTGACCCTTAACTGGGTCAACACCTTACGAGAGTTGCCCGTCCAGGTCTATCACGTTAAAAGTTTCGGAAACGTCACGATAAGTGTGGTGTAACACACATGATGAGACTTATCAAATTTTAGTTTTAAATTTCTTATACCAAGACTAATATATCGGTATAAAAATATTACACCTAAAAATTTTGTAAAAGGAATATCCATATGTAACCACTTCTTACTTTTGATGCAGTGTCAGGGTGTAAAGACTTCTTCCTACTGAATCAAGTAAAAACAAAGAACCTCGGTCTTACAGAGGTACAGTCCGTACTAAATTACTGTTTGGGACTGAAGACTCCCGTCGTCAGGGCCCTCTACCATGACAGGAACAGAGGTGACCGTCCCTTCTGACTCCCCCTCACTGACCAGGTCCCTGGGTGTCGACCGTCCCCGTCTCGGTCCTGAGTCCGCGGGGTAGACATGGTCGTGGGTGAGACCAGGCGTATCCGCCCAGCAGAGACCTCACACAACCTCGAAGACTCTACTGTCCACACCACGTTAGTGCCGTCAGCCCGAGGGACACGGAGGTCCAGTCCCGTGTAACAAGTCAGGGAAGTTTAGTAGTTTCCTTTGTAAAGTCGGAGTGTTTATACTCGTTTGTTTGCCAGTTAACGTTGTCGGCATTGAGACGAATTAATAAATTGGGGTCTTCCCTTTCCCATCTAGAATTTTGAAGTAGAATATTCTTTTTTTCTAAGACATAGATGTAAGTCACACCCTACAACTGAATCACACCACTGGTAAAGTTTTATACTTGTTTATGACTTAGCAACACAACACATGGACTCGGATTACATTATAAAATACGGTTAAAATAAAAAATTTCATGTAAATAAATTTTTTTCTTTCCTTTTCGCCACCTGACTTACCTCATCTACCCCGTGACCATATCCCTGTCTGTCTACCGTCTCCGTCGGTGTCAGTGCCGTTTGGCTCCGGGACGGACGTAGTCACATAGGTCGTGCGAAGCAGGAGAGAAGGGTGTCGTCACAAGTCTGTATTTCGTTTTTACACCCATACGCTTATCGTCTAGGAAAAGATTTTATGACATATTATTTAAGAACTCACTGGAGTTGGTACCAGAGAAGTCACAGTGTCAAGTACAAACAGTGTATTCGAGTACAAACCATGTACTCGAAACAATATTTTTGAGTCTCATTTTACATCGAAAAACGGGAAAGTACAAGTCAACTCAAGTCAAGTCAGCGAGTCAGCACAGGTTGAGAAACTCTGGAGTACTTACCGTCGTGCGGTTCGGAGGAACAGGTAGTGCTTGAGGGCCTCAAGTGGGTCTGAGTGCAGGTAGCTCAGTCACTACGGTAGGTCGGTAGAGTAGGAGACAACAGGGGAAGAGGAGGACGGAGGTTAGGGAGGGTCGCAGTCTCAGAAAAGGTTGCTGAGTTGAGAAGCGTACTCCACCGGTTTCATGACCTCAAAGTCGTAAGCGTAGTAAGGAATGTTTCTTTAGGGTCCCGACTAGACGAAGTCTTACCTGACCAACCTAGAGGAACGTCAGGTTCTCTGAGAGTTCTCAGAAGAGGTTGTGGTGTCAAGTTTTCGTAGTTAAGAAACCACGAGTCGGAAGAAGTGTCAGGTTGAGAGTGTAGGTATGTACAGGTGTCCTTTTTGGTATCGGAACTGATCTACCTGGAATCAACCGTTTCATTACAGAGACGAAAACTTATACGACAGATTCAACCATTGAAAAGAAAGTTCCTCATTCGTAGAAAATTAAAGTACCGACGTCAGTGGTAGACGTTACTAAAACCTCGGGGGTTTTTATTTCAGACTGTGACAAAGGTGACTAAGGGGTAGATAAAGGGTACTTCACTACCCTGACCTACGGTACTAGAAGTAAAAGACTTACAACTCGAAATCCGGTTGAAAAAGTGAGAGGAGAAAGTGAAAGTAGGTCTCCGAAAACTCAAGGAGAAGTGAAAGACGGTATTCCCACCACAGTAGACATATAGACTCCAATAACTATAAAGAGGACCGTGAGAACTAAGGTCGAACACGGGAAAGTACAATGTGAAGGTTATAAACTACAGAAGACAGAAAAAGACGTACTTTTATGGGAAGTAACTTTCAGTAGTATACCCCAGAGGAAAAAACTTTCAACTTTACTTCTGTGGGTGACGACTACAATAACTTACCGATTACTTCTTAAATAAATGACACAATACAGTGTCTGTACCATAGTATAAGTGTCTGTAATTTCACAACGGACGGGTACCGAGTATGCTATCACAGTACTGCATTTACTTTCAGTAAGCCAGTACAACTTGAGAAACGCTGGGGTACCTGCCATCGGACTGTCCGAGGAGACCGGTACCTTAAAAGGTCCGTTCTTATAACGCCACCTATCGGTAAGAGAAGAGGTCTCTTAGAAGGGTTGGGTCCCTATCTTGGGTCCAGAGAGAGTAACGTCCACCGAAGAAGGTAAACTCGGTGGTCCCTTTGGAACGTAGGGGATATAAGTCACTCTGACTCAGACTAGAGAATTACGTTTCAATGTCTTTTCAGAACACAACAGAAAAATTGGTTTTCTGGAGAATTATATAACCTTACCGTAATGTGACATTCGTTATAGAGATAAAACCAAACGTCTTACCTTAAAAACAAAGTACAGAATCTAAAGAAATCATAAAAAAGTTGTAGACTGTAAAGAGAAGATAAAAAATCGAGTACTTGTACGTTATATACATGTTAACATTTTCCATTATTTTGACTTATATAGTTTTGCTAGTCAAAATAAAAAGAACAAAACGTAATACATAAACCGAAATTCACAATCTTAATGTTGTCCTTCTGTTCTACTCAACACTTATGTATAAATTTTTTATGGTAAAACATAATACATAGTACTTTATTAGCGAAAGAGAACTGTATAGTGGATTTTAACAGACTCAATAGAATAAACCTTGGTTGAGATACATTAGTAAGAGGGAACACAAATCGATCAAACTTAATTTTACTTGAGTTAATATAATACTCAACAACACAATTTGTCCTTGTAACTTGAGTTACGAAGTATCCTTCTGTCACAATAGACAGTCAAAGGAAAGTAATAAGTAACAGTAAGTTCTTTTTAACTTGACACAGACTACCTTTAGTACGACCAAACCCACCTTTGACCGGTGAATTTAGATTAACCGAGGTAGGCACGAACCAGATTCTGACCCGGTGTCTTATCTCCAATGTCACCTCTGGGGGACCCTCGGACCCCGGAGTGGTTCCCTCGAAGAATATTCCTTTCTTCGTCTGTCCCTCGAGGTCTCAGGTCGGTACCTGATTTCGGAGTTCGGAAGTCACGACAGTAGTGTTACTCTTGTAGGGCACAGTCCTCACCTGGACGTAGATATGGTGCTGGTATCGACCCCGGACTCAACCTGTAGTCACACACTGAAATTAGACTCTTCTTCGAGAAGGGGCTACGAGTCCGACCTGCCCTTCCTACGCCGGACAGGAGGATCCTCCTGTTTCTGGGGTCTACAACCGAGAGTCTAAAAGGAAATTTTCCTAGGTAATCTCTTTTGTCTTTTTTATATGTTAGTAAATAAAAATAGTGAGTATGATACTTAACTTGTAATAAAATACGGATACGAAAACTATCTTTACATGTTTGTGTGTATCTTTACTCCCAGTATGAACAATTATATCAATGGATTATCTTTTATACCAATTTGTTCTCTGTTCTCCTTATTCCTACACTGAACTTACACGCCACTCCAGTCTGACACGCTCGACTTCGGAACTGGAATCGGTACCTCGGGACGAAGGGAGACCCCGACTTACCTACCTCACGTCCCGGACCTGAGGAGGAGACCTGGACGACCCAACCCCCTCTCGACGAGAAGTGCGAGTACAACGACTCGTTGGGAGACGATAAGTGAGTAGTGTGACAATAGACTACAATCACGGGGATCAGTCGGAACGATCCCAACTGAGACTTCAGTAAAACGGGAAAACCACCCTGTATCTACAGAGTCACATAACTCTAAGGTAACGTGTCTACTCCAGTCGCGGAGGTATAGACAAGAATACTCCTTCTTTCGTAGAGTGTACACAGGTGTGTCGAACCAAGTCCCTAGTCCAGAACACCATGGGGTAGACGTGACTCTTTTACTTAGTTCTACACCGTCGGAGTCATTCAGTGTCTAGTCCCTTCTGGCGTCCACCGACCACCTTGTAGTCCCTACTGGAATCACGACGTTCCTCAGGACAGACGAGAAAGAAAGTCCCAGTTCCCGCACCAGCTTCCATGTCGTAGACTTGCAAGACCCGTATTCAAAGGGTTGAGTGAATCCTCGATTAACCTCCTTGACATATAAATTTACCCGTAGGGACCACCGAGTCACCATTTCTTAGACGGACGTCACGTCCTCTGTTTCCTCTGAACCCAAGCTAGGGACCCAGTCCTTCTAGGGGACCTCCTCCCGTACCGTTGGGTGAGGTCATAGGAACGGACCTCTTAGGGGTTCCTGTCTCCTCAGACCGTCCGACGTCAGGTATCCCAGCGTCTCAGTCTGTGCGG
>SJYO01032361.1:0-10000 GCA_006410555.1 Capra ibex
TGTAAATGACGTTTCCCCGTTTATCGAGCGAGTGAAATGAAGACACTAAGGTGAAGAAGGGGTTTGGTCTTAAAAGAACCCCTTTGAATGAACCTGGGACTCATCCCCTTTGAAAAATATATGTCTTGTTTACCGATATTGACCTTGTTTTAGAAGGACAAGTGTCATCGATAAGAGGAATGTACTTTCATAAGTAAAAAAGAGAAGTCAATACAGAACCCAACCAATTTTCAGGTAAACCGAAAAAGGCCTTCTACATACCTTTTTGTGCTTACTGGAAAAGTCGATTAGGTTGTTATATCTGTTTTCTAGTCGTCCCACCAATCCGTGACCCAATTATTCGCAGATTCGGTGGAAACTCGTCTCCTATGTATCTGACTCCACCTGTCCCGGGCCCAAAGGGTGACAACCACCTTATAAATATTCGTGTCTTCTCCCCTTCGCATCCTCTTCGGGATCCCAAGTCAAAAATGACCTCCTTAGCACTGATTGAGTGCAAAGACAACAAGTCAACCAGTCAACGTAAACTGAGAAAACACTGGTGTACCTGACATCGGGGAGTTCGAGGAGACAGGTACCCTAAAGGGTCCGTCCTTGTGACCTCACCCAACGGCAAAGGAAGAGGTCCCCTAGAAGGGCCGGGTCCCTAACTTGGACACAGAGGACGTAACAACCCGTCCAAGAAATGGTGACTCGGTGGTCCCTTCGGTTCATTGTTCAACAGCTGGTAGTATTGCAAACACATTTAGCTCAATCTTTTCACCGCTGAGACGATGCACTGAACCCCTGCTTTGGGTGACGGTAGAGCGAATTAAGTTGGGTCAGGATGTCTCCGACCAACCCACGACCGATCCGGGGGTCCTCCGAGTCACACCCGACGTCATTAGGTGGGGTCTCCTGTGTCCTGTTCGTTACCTACTTTTGACTGTACCTTTCATACACTCACACTCCACATATCGTACCATGAGACTATGTCTTTATATGACACTTTAATAATGGTGTCCCTCCAACTGTGGAGGCAGCGGAGTCTCTTAATTGAAAAGAGCGTCGGCCACCACTGTCGTCTCTTCTACATGGGAGAGTGACTGAAAGATCCTCTACCACTCACATATCACGTCGTGACAACCCCCGGCCGGGGTCCGCCGCGTAGTCTAGGAGTCTTGAATGAGTAAGAGATTGACCTTGAGTCACGGGAACNCCTGGTCGTAGAGGTGTAAGGGGACTGGAGGGCCGGGGACCTTTGGTGGTAGAGTGAGAGACAAGGACTCAAGTCGAAGAAGTCTAAGGTGCGTGTCTTCGACCGTGTGTCGTGAAAAGAAAGAGACGTGTCACACAGAGTGAATCGTACCACGAGACCTCCAGATAGGTAGTACGGCGTTTGCCGTAATAAAGTAAGAAAAAACTCCGATACATTATAAGGTAGCGACCTCCTCCTTTACCTTTGGGTGAGGTCATAAGAACGAACTTCTTAGGGGTACCTGTCTCCTCGGACTGCTCGACGTCGGGTACTCCAGCGTCTCAACCTGTACTGACTCGCCGATTCGTATCGTATCGCGACTGAAGTTACCATGGTTGAAAATCAATATTTCATTCATTCAGTGCCTGTATATTACATGTTGTACCAAGTCATCAATTCGTATGACACAGTGTACTGCTTTTCACCATTCTCTTAGTTAGAAGTTTCAAAGTGGTGTTCTTTTTTCGAGGCAGTCATGTCATGTCACACCTCCACCCATCTACAATTGATCTGAATAACTTGAGTAGTGGACATTGCACACGTTTATAAGTTAGTATTACAACATTCAGGACTTCACTATATGACAGTGTGAATAATATGAAATTATTTTTATCGGTAAGTTATGAATTTCTTCTCTTAATCAATAATAACTTCCGTAGATGATCTATAAATAGTGTAATTCGTAGTAAAGATAACTGAGGTCTCGTCTAGGATCCTCAAAATCCTAGGGAGTCCTCGTCGTCTTTCCCCCTTTGTCACCCTTTTGTACTCCGGTTCCGTAGTCTTCAGACGTAGTTGGTGTCTACTTTGAGATGTTCTTGTAAGTCTATTTTTCTTTTTCACCTTAAGTCATACATTTGTTACTACTTCCACTGGTGGTCGTAGTCCTACCACACGCACCGAGACCAGAGACCCCCCGAAGACACCACGGGTCACCCCCACACCTATATGACGTGGGAGACCGCCACGGACACGTCCTTTTCGTGGTACCTCGGTGACCTGGTCTGGTACTCCCATTCTTTGTGTCGTAGTCTCTACTTGGTGTTCATCGGTTGCGAACACTGTCATGGACTCTAACTCGTCTTGGTTAACGGAACCCTTAGTCATATCAACACACACAGGACTCCTGGTCACTAAAAGTCTCCTTGTCCCTACATGTAATTCTCTGACTCGTAGGTCGTCCACGTCGTCCTTCCTGGTCACTGGAACCCCCGGGAAGCAGACTCGTAGTGGGTGAGGTGGGAGGACCCTTCCTCTCACTTCCTGACTATCCACGAGTCCTGCGTCCACCTCGTGTCCCGCCACGACTCTCGGTGGGAGACATATATTATGTGTTTGAATGTGGGTTCCGACCTGTCCCCGAAGGAACTGTGCTTTCGACGGTAATACACCCCTTACGGTCCTCTCTCCTCTCGGTCCTCCAACCGGTCCCGGTTTACACCGTCTTGGTAGACACACCCAGAGACGAACACCGGGTCGTTCTGACCTCTCTACGACGCCCTCTTTTCCTACCGTAACGGGTCTCACGGTTGGTGGTGGACCTTGTCTTTCTACCAAAAGTGTCGGCGGAGGGGACGCAGAGAGTCCCGTAGAAACACTTTTCTGTACCTCTCCTGCAGTCTCACCGGGCCTCGCCTTTCCGCCGACTCGACCACAGCTGTAGTCCTCCGCAGAGTGTCTTGGTTGTGACCCTTTCTTAAGGAAAGAGGAGAAGACTCTTCCCTCTGTGCCAGTACGAGGTGTCCTCCCCGAGTTGGACCTCGTGTGTACGTACTATGGCCAATGTGAAAAGTGAGACTAATATAAATTAGGATAACTAAACCGTAAAGGAATAAGAGGTGGTCGTCCATTACAGGAACTTCAATTCTTGGTGTAGTGAACAAGTCATTGTACCACACTACGTATTGTCTACAATGTTTTAAACAGGATTCACATCCTGTTACGCTGTCCTCTGTCTGATCGTCTATGTGATTGGGGAATCTCTGTAAGGACGCATAACATTCGCCCACAATTCTTTCTTTGCCTTTCACGTGTTACGGCCGCTCGAAATTCTGGCGTGTTGATTAAATTTGTGTCAACGTCTTCTCAGTCAATAAGTGTGAACTTTGAGTGTAAAGTAGTCTTAATGGTGTGTGTCATATTGAATTTTTTAGTCAACACCTGGACGTGAAAGAACAAGGAGTACACTCCTCGAACCCTCAGTGGAGAGACAGGATTCTTGTCCCTTTTGTGGCTTATCTGTCTTTTAAGAACCTAGTCATTCGCTCCACTCTCTGTCCCCTTAGTAACGGAGGTGATCCCTTCTCTGTCGTCCCTTTCTCCTCCTTAGTTCTGTACGACCTCGTCTCTAAGGACTCGTCTTTCGGGAACCCTTCTTCGGGACCCATCCTTTACGACGTAGTATTACTACCTAGCCACCCCGGAGGCACACATCCTCAGACTGTCAATCTTAGAGGTCCTCCTGGTGAGTAGGGTGTCAGGACACTCAGACCACTATAAACGGAGTCGACTATAGTCTCTCTTTAGGTAGGGGAAGACGAAGGAATGACGCTCTCCTTTCGTTTGTAAAAGTTGTTGTAGTCTCGTGACCTAAGAAGAATTGACTTAGACGAAAGGACCCTTCCATCAAGTCAAGTCAACGAGTCAGCACAGACTGAGAAACACAGGGGTACTCAACGTCGTGTGGTCCGGAGGGACAGGTAGCGGTTAAGGGCCTCAAGTGAGTCTGAGTGCAGGTAGCTCAGGCACTACGGTAGGTCGATAGAGTAGGAGACAGTAGGGGAAGAGGAGGACGGGGGTTAGGGAGGGTCGTAGTCTCAGAAAAGGTTACTCAGTTGAGAAGCGTACTCCACCGGTTTCATGACCTCAAAGTCGAAATCGTAGTAAGGAAGGTTTCTTGTGGGTCCTGACTAGAGGAAATCTTACCTGACCAACCTAGAGGAACGTCAGGTTCCCTGAGTAAGAGTTCTCAGAAGAGGTTGTGGTGTCAAGTTTTCGTAGTTAAGAAGCCACGAGTGGAAAGAAGTGTCAGGTTGAGAGTGTAGGTATGTACTGATGACCTTTTTGGTATCGGAACTGATCTGCCTGGAAACAACCGTTTCATTACAGAGACGAAAACTTATACGTAGATCAATTGATCTCGGATTGGTCGTCCCAAACGTCTCTCGGACTGAGTGGACCCTTCCCTTTGGGGGTCGAGATCGGGTGCGATCGACACGACAGGACAGGTTCTCCCTCTTTTTGTAGCTCTTTGTCCTCCAAGTGTCAAGTCTCCGTATCCGAGTCCCTAGCTGACTCTGGAGTAGTATCCTCCACCTTGGAAGGAAGAGGGACTCTTTCCTCTATCTCCCCGGGGGCCTGACCTGTCGACCACAAGTAACTCACCTCATTTTGACTTCCAAATAAGAGTACGTGTGTGAGGTTCCTGTTTCGATCACCGTCTTCGACTCGGGACGACCCCATTTCTCTATGACACGGGTCCGGACTCCAGTTTCTTCTGAAGGGACTGACATGTTCTCGTCCTTCCGAAGGGTCCCCGGTTTTTCACTCCTCCCGGAGGGGGTTATTCCCACCTTTACGTGGATGTCCGGAAACGCCACCCTAGGTAGAATCGTTTTACAACGGGTACGTAAAACCTCTTCCAAGTCCCTAGTCAGTCCACAGTTCTTTCTCTGTTCCTTGTTTTTCTTATTTTATGAATCCTTATATAGATGGATTTCTTTGTTTTCTGGATATATATCTTGTGATATTTTGTGACTACTTTCTTTAGTTTCTGCTGTGTTTATCTACCTCTTTACATGGTACAAGTACCTAACCTTCTTAGTTATATCACGTTTACTCATATGATGGGTTTCGTTAGATATCTAAGTTACGTTAGGGATAGTTCGATGGTTGTCATAAAAAGTATCTTGATCTTGTTTATTAAAGTGTTAAACATACCTTTATATTTTTTGGAGTTTATCGGTTTCGTTAGAACTCTTTCTTCTTACCTTGTCCTCCTGAGTTGGAGGGACTAAAGTCCGAGATGATGTTTCGATGTCAGTAGTTCTATCATACCATGACCGTGTTTCTGTCTTTATATCTAGTTACCTTGTTTTATCTTTCGGGTCTCTATTTAGGTCCGTGGATACCTGTGGAATAGAAACTGTTTCTTCCGTTCTTATATGTCACCTCTTTTCTAATAGAGAAATTGTTCACCACGACCCTTTTGACCAGTTGGTGACATTTTCTTACTTTGATCTTGTGAAAGATTGTGGTATATGTTTTTATTTGAGTTTTACCTAATTGATAGATTTACATTCTGGTCTTTGATATTTTGAGGATCTCCTTTTGTATCCGTTTTGGGAGAGACTGTATTTAGTGTCGTCCTAGCAGATACTGGGTGGCGGGTCTCATTACCTTTATTTTCGTTTTTATTTGTTTACCCTGGATTAATTTGAATTTTCGAAAACATGTTGCTTCCTTTGATATTCGTTTCACNCACCACGACCCTTTTGACCAGTTGGTGACATTTTCTTACTTTGATCTTGTGAAAGATTGTGGTATATGTTTTTATTTGAGTTTTACCTAATTGATAGATTTACATTCTGGTCTTTGATATTTTGAGGATCTCCTTTTGTATCCGTTTTGGGAGAGACTGTATTTAGTGTCGTCCTAGCAGATACTGGGTGGCGGGTCTCATTACCTTTATTTTCGTTTTTATTTGTTTACCCTGGATTAATTTGAATTTTCGAAAACATGTTGCTTCCTTTGATATTCGTTTCACTTTTCTGTCGGAAGTCTTATCCTCTTTTATTGTCGTTTGCTTCGTTGACTGTTTTTTAATTAGAGATTTTATATGTTCGTTGAGGACTTCGAGTTAAGCTCTTTTTATTTACTGGGTTAGTTTTTTACCCGGTTTCTTGATTTGTCTGTCAAGAGGTTTCTTCTGTATGTCTACCGATTGTTTGTGTACTTTTCTACGAGTTGTAGTGAGTAGTAGTCTCTTTACGTTTAGTTTTTGGTGTTACTCCATGATAGAGTGTGACCCGTCTTACCGACGATAGGTTTTTAGATGTTTGTTATTTACGACCTCTCCCACACCTCTTTTCCCTTGAGAGAATGTGACAACCAGTCTTACGTTTGATCATGTCGGTGATGTCTCTTGTCACACCTCTAAGGAATTTTCTTGACCTTTATCTTGACGGTATACTGGGTCGTTAGGGTGACGACCCGTATGTGTGGTTCCTTTGGTCTTAACTTTCTCTGTGTACATGTGGTCACAAGTAGCGTCCTGACAAATATTATCAGTCCTGTACCTTCGTTGGATCTACAGGTAGCCGTCTACTTACCTATTCTTTCGACACTATGTATATGTGTTACCTTATAATGAGTCGATAATTTTTCTTACGTAAACTTAGTCAAGATGTCTCCACCTACTTTGGTCTCGGATAATATGTCTCACTTCATTTGGTTTTTCTTTTTGTAGTTATGTCACATGATTGTGTGTATATATCTTAAATCTTTCTACCATTGCTATTGGGATATACTCTCTGTCGTTTTTTCTGTGTCTACATATCTTGTCAGAAAACCTAAGACACCCTCTTCCGCTCCCACCCTACTAAACTCTCTTATCGTAACTTTGTACATATAATAGTACATACCTTGTACAGCGGTCAGGTCCTAACTACGTACTCTGTCCCACGAGTCCCGACCACGTGAGCCTACTGGGTCTCTCTACCCTACCCCTCCCTCCACCCTCTCCCTAAGTCCTACCCCTTGTGTACATATGCGTACCGACTAAGTACACTTACATACCGTTTTTTGTGACGTTATAACATTTCATTAAATTTTTATTTTTCTTTCTGTGTTCCATTAACCGGTTTCCATTTGTTTCTGTTGTCTCTTCCGTTACCGTGGGGTGAGGTCATGAGAACGGACCTTTTAGGGTACCTGTCTCCTCGGACCATCCGACGTCAGGTACCCCAGCACTTCTCAGTCTGTGCTGACTCGCTGAAGTCAAAGTGAAAAGTGAAAGTACGTAACCTCCTCCTTTACCGTTGGGTGAGGTCACAAGAACGGACCTCTTAGGGTCCCTACCCCCTCGGACCACCCGACGGCAGATACCCCAGCGTGTCTCAGTCTGTACTGACTTCACTGTATCGTCGTCGTCGTCGTTTATTTCTGTTATAAAATTCATATATGATACTTTAGCATGTCATTGGTGTCGTTAATAGATCTCAAATCTGGTTGTCTTCAAACCAACCAAACAAAGACCCCTCAAAAATTTCTGGGTGACTGTTCACAGGAAAAACGATCATTTATGGTAGTAAACCATTAGAGTCTTTTGTAAGGAATAAAGTTTCTCTTTTCCAGGTGATACCAAATTAGGGTAAAAGAGACTCACTTTAGGGTAGCATANTGGTGTCGTTAATAGATCTCAAATCTGGTTGTCTTCAAACCAACCAAACAAAGACCCCTCAAAAATTTCTGGGTGACTGTTCACAGGAAAAACGATCATTTATGGTAGTAAACCATTAGAGTCTTTTGTAAGGAATAAAGTTTCTCTTTTCCAGGTGATACCGAATTAGGGTGAAAGAGACTCACTTTAGGGTAGCATATCTGGTTTCTAGTCGTCTGAAAAAGACATTTCCCTATCTATCACCATAAAATCCAAAACATCCAGGTCTACGTTGACGTTGAGGTACACAAATGTGTCGACCCTTCCGTCGGTACCGGTTATACAATTGTCCACTCGTATCGACACAAGTGTTACTTTGACAGAAAGACTTTTGTCTACCGCAGACACGTGTGGTGGTAAGTGTCGTCGTAACAAGTGTCATTGTTCATTCGCCTTTGTCGGGGTCCAGGTAGTCATCTACTCACCTATCCGTTTTACGGTAGGATATAACGTGTCCTTATCATAAGTCGACACTTTTCCTTTACACATCGTATGAACTATATGTGATGTTGTGTTTACCTGGAACTTTTGTACGAATTGCTTCGGTCAGTCCGTGTCCACCTTTTTATCATATACTAAGGTGAATATTTTCAATGGACCTCATCCGTTTAAGTAATTTGGTCTTTCGTCTTGTCTCCAATAGTGACTGACTCCCCTTCTCCCCAACAACAAAGTACTCATCGGTCACAGACGACCCTACTACTTCAAAACCTTTATCTACCACCATTATCAATATGTGCCCGAAGGACCACCGAGTCTACCATTTCCCAGACGGACGTTACGTCCTCTGGACCCAAGCTAGGGACCCAACCCTTCTAGGGAACCTCTTCCTTTACCGTTGGTGAGGTAACATAGGAACGGACCTCTTAACGTACCTGGCTCCTCGGACCGCCCGACGTCACGTACCCCAGTGTTTCTCAACCTGTACTGACTACCTGATTTCGATTTCGAGTTTCTGTCTGGACCTTCCCACCAGGATTTACTCCCCAAAGGCAATGGAGAAGACACGAGGAGTGAGTCCTGTGGGTGTGGGAAAGAGAAAGACCCACATAGAGACGGGGTGAAGACAGAATTTGTTTAAGAAGAGGCACACGAGCGGTGTACGAAACGACACAGAGATTATTACTTGAAATATGGACAAAAAAAAAAAAAATTTGTCAAAAACGGAAGAACTCTGTAAGAACGAAAGATTACCCCCTTTCTTGATTCCAGTCAAACGAAGATCGGAGTCCGAGGACCACAAGACCGTCCATCCTGCAGATCAAAGTAAGTCCACGGGGTCCAAGTTAAGGACCCGTCCCTTGCTTCTAGCGAAAAGTCTTGGGGAGTGACGGTAGAGAGACTCCAGTAGGGGTGTCGAGTGGTGTAGTGATTTCCAAATAATTGTCCACGAGATAAATGGGTGGTATTACGTAGGTCTATAGTTCTCGTTCATGGATCCACGTAACTTTCCGTTTTTGTTTGTTTTCTGGGGGGTTTGGGTTTGTCAAACTTCTCTGTCTCACTCGTAGTCTATGTCTGTACCGTCCTTTCAACCTTACCAGTCTGGTCCTTACTTTTAGTCGATGCTAGTGACACGACTCCCGAGATCACCTATTTCGTCTGCACACACCCTTGTCGACCCGTGGCTCTCGTCCTCCCCCCTTAAGATTTAATCCTTCTTTACGACCTCTAGTTTGTGACAGGGTCTTTAAGTTCTGACTGAAACTACCCGAAGAATCATTTAGTCTACGATTACACGTTCATTAGAGTCTCCCTCTACATGTCACTGAGTGCCGAGACCAAGGTAAGTCTATGTGTGGGGTCGTGTAAGCGGGGAAGGTGGACGGACGGTCCCGTACCTGCCCCGTCGAGTCCTGTTCCGTCCCCCCGTGGACAGGACGGGTTCCACGACTGTTACGTCGAGACTCGAGGAGAGGGCGACTCTCGGTCGAGAGGACAAAGGACGGGACTCTGACTTGTGTTCCCTCGTGAGTGGACGGACGTGAGTCGCGGTGTGAGACACGTCCCTTCACCGTCAGCCCTACCCGGGGTCAATATCCCCGTCCCGGGGACCCGGGCGAGAGGGGTGTCTCCTCGGTAATAGTACAGTAGACCTCACCTCCACTGTACAGACGTACCTCTCAGACCCCGCAGAGGTCACTCCCGGTCTAGAATGGGGGTCACGAGCAGTGGGAGTGGGTGCGGACCCCTGATCCCTGTTGAGGACCGTTAATGACTCTTCCAGGTGCGCTCGTCGACTCGTCTCCCGTCCTCGCAAAAGACACAAGGGACACCCTCTCGGGTTCAAGTGTCACTGTCAGTATCGGCCCCCTCCCTGTGAG
>SJYO01032392.1:0-10000 GCA_006410555.1 Capra ibex
AGTTCTGTGGTCACGGGTAGTGTGTGTATGACCTGACACGGAGACCCAAGTTCTGAGGGTACTTACGGGACCACCAGATGTGACCCGACAACCGACCCACGACGACGTCCTCGGGACTCGACCTTCGGACCCTCGGGGTGGACGAGGAAGAAGGAAAACTCCTGTGAGGGGACTGGAGGGCGGTGGGGACGGGACCCGGATGAGGGTAGAGGAGAGGAGAGTCACTTCGGTGTTGGAGGTCTGAGGTACAAAGGACTAAAAGTCCGAGAGGGGTCTGGTGACAGGTGGGAAGTGTGGTAAAGATCTACGCTTCCGTCTTACGACTAAACTGGTAAAGTGGGAGACGGATGTCTCGTGTGTCTGGGGGCGGACTGTCGTCCCAGACCGAGAGGACCTCGAGGAGTCACAGGTGTTGGACCGGGACGTCCAGTCCAGAGTTCGACGGAACTGGTGAGGTTGGTGTTCGGTAGAGCCTCGGAGGACGAACCGGGGGTGTAGCCGTCGACCACAGAGACGAACGGGACTGTACGGTGGAACGTTTTAAAAGGGACTGGAATTGGTTTTCACCATGGAGGAGGGGAACTGAGGGTTTCGGAAGTCCTGTAGGGAAGAAGAGAAAACGAAAAAATCATTTTACGCGAAAAATCAATCAAGCAAGACCGACAGGACCAGAAGCAACGGCGGGTGGTCGATCAGACCGACGTATCTCGTCCCCGACGCGAGATCAACGCCTCGTGTCCAAAGAGCAACGCCACCGAAGAGATCAACGCTCGTGTCCGAGATCTCACACTCCAGAGTCATCGGGTTCCCGAATGAATGGAATGAATGGAACACACCCTAGAAGGACCTGGTCCCTAGGTTGGGTGTAGGGGACGTAACCGTCCGTCTAAGAATGGGTGTCCTAGTGGTCCCTTCAGGTCCTGTAGGGAAGACTAAACTGGAGGTCCTGATGGACGGGTCACGAGACCAACTTGTGGTCCACCCCTCCCTCTGTGACCCTCCTTTTCTCTCACGTCGACCCCCTTTATGATACGGGTTCCCGGTCTCCTCTCGACTTCGGTTCTTCTTATAAGGTCAGGTAGTTACGGTCCCTTCGTGGCACACGGGCACTCCGGGTCCCTCCAACACCTGAGTCAACGGGACACCCTGGGAACCTCGGAACCGGTCCCGTGGAACCTTCCACCGTCGGACCTACCCTCTACGACCAACTGGTGAGTCGGAACCTCTTCCTTTCTCTTCACTCAACACACGTTGGAGTAATGTCACGGGTCTATAGTGGGGTCACCGGAGAACCAGTTCGACATAGAAAAGGGGTTCAGTTTATTAATCTTTGTGTGTACCAATGGTCCACAAACCATCGGACCTTTAGACACGAAAGGACCACCACCACCAGATAAGCGGTTCAGTACAAGCTGAGAAACGTTGGGGTACTTGACATCGGACGGTCCGAACAGACAGGTACTCTAAAGAGTCCGTTCTTATGACCCCACCCAACGACACAGGAGGTGATCCCTTAGTAGAGTTGGGTCCCTAGCTTGGACGCCGAGGACCCAGAGGACGTAACGTCCGTCTAAGAAGTGACGACTCAGTGGTCCCTTCCGGAGGGGACACGAAACGACGGAGACGTGCTAACGTCTGATCTAAGAGGAAGGGGTAGGAGGGACCTAGGACAATCCCCGGAGACGGTCCAGGAGTCAGACGTGGAGGACACTACTCCTCGCTCGGATGGCGCAGAGGTCGTAGACGGAAAGGACTAAATCAGGAGTGTCGACGGAACAGGATCTCCTCAGAATACAGACGAGTACCCATAGGACCCTTCCCCCTCTGTCGGGTGGAAGACCTCTGAAGTGGGTCGGGTCCGGTCGATCATACGGGAAACCCTTAATTTCTCTCTTCCCTGGTTGAGGATCATTCTCTCTGTCTGGTTGACCCCTAGATTTGTGGTAGAGTAACTAAGGTAAAAAAGGTCGAACCTTAGACAGTGTCCAGGGACCAGGTTAAGTTATCAATGTCCATTCGTGGACTGAAATAAAGAAAACATTTCTATAAGTCCTCTAACATTTCGTGGAAGGACGGATTAGTGGTGGACATCTTTTGGTGACAGAGGTCGTTGTTGGAGGGACGTATTCCTGAATTTAGTTGTCTTTTCCTTTCTCGAACCCCTCGACCTTAACGTCCAATGTCACCCCCCCTCTCACCCTCCCGACTACCCACCGTCCCTGGTCCCTTCCCTCCCGACCCCGACGACCCCCGATACGAGACATCCACACTGTGGGACCGACACTTATCCTTTGGTCTGACTATCGGGCGGTAAGGAATTCAACCCTTGAGAGCGGGAAACGACCCTCAAGGACGGTACTACCAGTGATCACACGGGAACCCGTTAGAGTAACTTTCTTGAAAGAAGGTTCATTAAACCGTCACTGTTTTTGTGACTCATCCTAGGGACCCCAGGTAGGACAGTGGATGTGTTGTTGGGACTGTGATTAGGGACCCTCCCAGTACCATTGTTGTGACGCTTCCCTCAGACTCCGGGGAAAACAGGACGGAGGAGGTGAGTGTCGGAGACGTAGTTGTGTAACGGATTCTTCAGACCTCTGGACTCAGGTTGCTACACTGGACACACACACCGGGAGGCCCATGTTGCCCGAGGAGACGTGAGTGGAGGAGACTCAAGTGTCGTGAGAACAGTCCTCCCGTCCTATCCCGAGTAGTGGTCAGAGTGACTCGGTTCTTCCTTTGACTCCGGGTCCCACCCCACTCTACGTCGGAACCCTCTCTCCAGAACCGGTTTAGTCCCAACTATCTTCCTGGGTCTCAAGAACAGGTCACACCTCGGGGGACTAGGTTAGATCCCGGAGGTAGAAAGAATCTGATCGAGGGATGGGGAGAGAGACTGGGGTGGTGGGTGGTGAGACCGCTAGGGACATAGAGTGCACTTAGAGTCTTCAACTTCTTCAAGACCTGTGAGAAGAAAAACTGGTCGTCGTGAGATCTGTGATTTCCCGACTTGACCCCCGGACAAGACGGGACCAGGTGGAGGGTGAGAAAAGGTAACCAAGGTCCCGATAGGGAACGGGAGACCGACGACTTCAACGACTCCACCTCCCCTCCTGGGATGCCTCTTGACCCTGTTCCCACCTCCCTTCATTCAATGAGAGTCTTACCAAAGGTCCCGGAGGAAGGACATAATAAAGTTCATACCTCAGTGGTGACCGGTCGGTGATCGAGGTAGTGAACGTTTTACTTTTACACCCCGGGGAACAAGTTTTAGTACTCTTAAAGTTCTGGAGTTCTTATTCAGTAATCGTTCATGGATTCGTACCCCCGGACACACTGACGTGGCCACTGTGTGAGAACTATGGTCGGAACACGGGACGTGTGTTTTACGAGAAATAGTAGTGTTCTCTCTCAACTCTGCTCGACCCACAACATCCATTCAGGTCCGGTCTGAAAGTGTATGAATCATCGTCGTTCTAGTCGTTCTCTACAACGAAAACACTATAGTCTTAGACTGTTCAGAAATTCGAATCTTGTCGATGGTATAAGGCCCGTTGTGTACATTTTCTCAAGTTTTAAAGTACTACTCTGAATCCTTTGAGAATAGTCATAGATCTTCGAGTAGGAACAATACAGTGCAAATCACCTCCGACAGGCGAGGACCTCCACCGTCAACAACCTTTCCATTGTTCTCGGGTATCTAATTCTGAGAAGTCCTGAAGGGACCACTAGATCACCAATTCTTAGACGGACGGTTATGTCCCCAGCGCCCAAGTTAGGGACGAGACACTTCTAAGGTGTACGGCACCCCGTTGATTCGGAGGCACGGTCGGGTGGTATTCGGACATACGATGACTCGGGGGGAAGATCTTGAGTATGAGACGTTGTTCTCTTCGGTGGTCTACTCTTCGGACACGTGACGTTATTTCTCATTGGGGGTGAGCGGCGGTGATCTCTTACGGGTTCGCGTCGTTACTTCTGAGTCGTGTCAGTATTTATTGATTGATTAAAAATCTTTTTCTGAGAAGTAACCGACAACTAGTCCATCTCAGACCCACTTTCACTGGTCTACGGGACGTCTTTTTGCGACTCTCTCGTTACTTACCACGCAGAAGGGTGGGATCTGAGACACTCAGTCTCCGGAAGATAAGGGTAGTGGTCCCATCAATGACAGAAGTGTTGGTTCACTAGACTTGCGGGTCAGGGAATCGTTAGTGACGAGGACAGGGGTCAGGAGGGGGACAGAATCTGGTACACGGGTCAGAGGAGGGATGCACGAGTCCTCGAAGTAGGAAAATACGGTACTGGGTAGTATCTTGTCGAGGGATACGGGACTTTGTGGTCATCCTAGCGGAATCCTCAAAGGTGGAATATAAGTACTAGTGACAGTAGTTATCGGAAGGTCGTCGTCTCGACCGTCATGTTACTTTTGATCCCACCTCAGTGGGTGGTGCACCTAGAAGAAACGTCGAACGTTTATGATCCTCGACGGTCTCCACGGACCCTTTTTCTGTTCCCCCGACTCTTTCTAATGAGTACACCAAACTCTCAGAAGGTAGTCCTACCCGGAGAAGGGAGTAAAGACTCGGAGTTTTAATTTGTAAGATGAATCGATCTTCTATCGGAGGGTCCCTTAGTCGAGTAAATCTTAAGTTCAACGGAAGGGATTCACACACGAGGTGACCCTCCACTCGGAACGTATCAATAGGAAAGCTACAAAGGAGATCACAGGTAAGGTAGAAGGTTATCATGACTGATGAACCTCTACTCTAACTCCCGTGACTTGCAGACCCCTCAGTAGACCCATCGAGAAGTGTTGGTCGAAGAATGATATTCCGTTACGACAACGTCTAGCCTACACAAGACACTTAGGTCTATACTTTGTGTCTGGTAGACTCTCAGAAACTTATAGTATAGGGTACATACGACACATCTGCCCCACCGTGGGGACAATAACAGGACCTTAAGGGAAACAGTGAGTCAGCGTTCCGACCGTCAGTCGGTGAAACCGCTCCAAAGGAACCGGAGTACACGACCGTAGCGATCTGACACAGTTATAAAACTCCAGACTACCACCTAAATTTACCCAGTGGTACAGGGTACACTACCACATAGGTGTACGGCGTTCTGGATGGATCGGTCACGTCCAAATTAAGTAAACAACTAAGACAATTGTACCGGGTACTTACGAACAAAAGGAACGTATAGTTACACTCAGTATTTTCTCCATACCTCACGTCTCGTAAGATAACGTTGTTCCAAACTATGGGGGTCTCTGACTCCGAACTGGTAGGTCAAAGTATCCGTCTGTGGCCTAGTGTGACGGTCAGAGACCACATGACGGGTACTCTGTCACTCTTTGTGTTGGTCCATTTAAACCCTTCCAAAGAACTGGCCCCCCGGAACAAGTCCTTGTCCACAGTTTTCTACAGAAACTCCGACTCGTCGTCGTCACCGTGTCGGGTACGTAGGAGGAAATTGAATCGTGTAGGTGGGTACTTCCTGGTCCGTAGAAGTCCTGGGACCACCTGGTTTCGGGGGACCCTCGAGACTGGGTCTGGGGTGCAGACTCTCTCGACGTAGACCTTACACTAGCCGGTGGAAACGGAGATCTACAAAGGGAGGTTCACGGGACAAAAGGAGAAAGGGTCCTTTCTCAGTAAAACACCTCTAAAAGTAAAAAGTGGGAAGGGCACTATCCCCACAACGAGGAACTCCGAGACTTGTAGTCTGTCTCAGTGTGTGCTGACTCGGTGACTTGACTTGACTTGACTCAACATTTTATATCGTAATCTATGCAGAACCTCCTACTTACTCAGGTGTGTCAACTTTCACGGATCCCCGGTACTTTCGCTGTTACATCGAGAGAGGGAGGGGACGGTCGCAGGATGGGACGAGGTCGACCCCACTGTGTCTCCGTCTCACCGTGTGCCCTCTTGTCGCCCGACGTACCGTATAGAATGTCGAAGTAAGTGCGTGCCTCCTTGTGTTAGTTCTAGGTGTTCCAGGAACGGATCATTGTCAGGTCAAAGGGAGGAACTGTGTCGTGCCCAGACCCCCTACCTCTTCGGGGAAGACCAAGTACGGCTAACCGAGGGGAGAAGGACTAGAGAACTAGAGGAGGTGAGACAGAAACTAAAGTTACGGCGTTGGTGCCTTCGACGGGGGACGGGACTTCACTCACTGGAAGTGTACATGTGTTTGTGACTCTTTGTACTACTCAGTAGAGGGACCCGGAGAACTGGAGGACACGGGAGAGTAGTATAACACTCTGGAAGTCACGGAGAACCGAAAGTCGTGACCGGGGGTCCTCGTGGGGGAGGACGTGGTGGTGGGACCTGGGGAGCCCGGGAAGAGAGAACAGGGGTGTAGTCCAGGGCGTGGACTGGGCATACCTTGCTCACCTGCCTGAGCGGTGCTGCGGTGACGGTAGTCTCCGGTAACAAGGGATCTCACTCTTCGCACTCCAAGGAGATTGGACGGACTTGAATCGGGATGGACGAGTGGTTCTCCTCGGTGCGGACTGTCCATCGTCTCCTTTACCAGACACTCTACGACGGGAGACAGGGAGAGTCTCTTCCGTTAGACGCAGAACAAGTCGACCTGGGTCGTCCTTTGGATTCTGTGCGGAAACCACCTTCCTCAAACAAACCCTCCTCTAAGGTCTTTTATTCGGTCGTCTTCACACCTGTCCCCTCTGTCTCGTCCGGTGCTCAGTCTTCTCCTCCCCAGTTACTCCTCCAGTGACTACCCCCACCAACCCCGATTTGGGGCCACCCCTGGAGTGTGTCCCTATACGTATAGACACTGTACGTATAGACCCTCACCCGGTGGGGTTCCCTCTCCTTCTCCTCCACAAAAGGGGGGTCCGGGAGGTTACCGACTAACTTCGACGATGGTCTTATGTTTGAAGGACCACGAAGGTCAGACGGACTCACGTTTCCAGTCTAACTCGAACCCCTCACCCGTCCTGTATCTGTCACAGACTTGTGGGTCCCTTTCTCTCTACACTGGACACACAGTGAAAGACGCAGAGTGTGTCATAAGTCGAGTAGCCTACTCGTCTTACGAAGAAAAATAACTCTTCAAAATATAGTAGCCTAAGGCAGTGTGTCTGGGTGGTGATTTGACATCCTCGGTTGATCTTTCTGTCACTACACAGACTTACGGTGTCTTTTCAGTCCTCCGCACCTGAAAGGTCTCAATTCTAGCGGTACCCCTTCTCCTTACAAGGCCCGCAGAGAGTACGTCTGAATTGGGACTCTGACACAAATCGTTCCACTCGTCGGACTGGGGAGAACCTGGCAGTCAGTCGAGGTGCACTCGTCTTCGTCGTAAGGGTGGTCGTGACGTGTGTGTCGTCCAGAGGCATGCAGGATGACCCACAACCTCCTCCTCCCGTCCCCACCCACTTCCCGAGCCCACCCTGGGCCCACACCCCTACGACAGGACCCCGACGACGGAGGGGGGCACGGGAGGACCTTCCTTGTCCCCGGAGTACGAAGAGACACAAGTGTCCTCACTAGTGTGTCTGTGTGTGTGTGTGTGTGTGTGTGTGTTTCTGTCACGATTGCCAGTACCATTCAACCTTCTCCCCTCTGTTGACTTTAACTTTCGACCTCCTTCAACAAAAGTGTTCTGAAATAAAAAACCTACGACTGAGTTCGGTTTTCTCTAGGGTTCTCCAGAAGGGACCCGAAGACTAAGTAGTCTTCGAGAATAGTCCCTCAATAGACGGATAACAAGTGGCAGATGGTTCTTTAGCAGATTTCCCACCTATCTTGCCACCCCCTACATAACCCTAGCCACCTGCGGCCTTACCATCTGCCTTAGACTGTGAGACTTCGACACTTGGTTATTTTTGTCCAAAGAACACTCTGGGCCCCCTTCCAGTTCTGTTCTGGGGAGGCAGGTGTAGACTTTCCGGTAAGGATCACCTGAGGTCCTTGGAACCCCTGGGTCTAGTGGGAGACCGACACTGGGAAACTCGTATATCAATTTAGAGGTATGGTGTCTGTCTCTACTTTGACTACGGGTGTCTACTATGCCCCGAAGGGTCCCAGTGTTCTGAAGGGACCACCGAGTCTGTCGTTTCGCAGACGGATGTTCCTCCCTCTGGGACCAAACTAGGGACCCAGCCCTTCTAGAGGACCTCTTCCTTTACCGTTGGGTGAGGTCATGAGAACGGACCTTGTAAGATACCTGCCTCCTCGGACCATCCGATATCAGGTACCCCAGCGTTCCTCAACCTGTGCTGACTCGCTGAAGTTACAGTCACATACAGTCCCAGTGTTTGGGTAGGGTCCTTTCGTCCCGTATTTTCTAGTAATGACTCAGTCACGGAGAGTTCGAAGACTTTTCAGTCTTAGGGGGCGTCCGGAACACTTTTATGTTTGCCGACCTGGAGTGGGGTCTCAGCCTAAGTCAACCAAACTCACCACGACTCTTAGACGGAAGGACAGGGGCCCACCCCTGGGGTAATCTCTTGGTGACGAAATTCCCTACGTGTCGGTCCCGACCTCTGGACCCCGAGTCCCTTCGACCCGGACCACCCTCCCAGAAAGAGACGGGAGCTACCCCGTCACCCCGGTAACCAGGTTTCCTAGCAAGTGTATGAATGGGGCGGGTCATGGGGGACTCAGGTTTCCCCGGTGAGTGGAGTAATGTCAAATACAGTTTGACCAGTAACCTGCCTAGGTTCCACTGACAGGGGTGTGTGACAAAGTGGTCGACGTTCCCCTCCGAGTTCCAGTTTCCTTGGGGGACCCGGTATTGGAGGGCCGGAGGAGGGTCCTCAACCTTTAGTAGGGGTTCGGGCGACAGGTTGGGGCCCCTTCGTAGACTGTAAGGGAAGGAGGGGTGTCGGAGTGGGGTAAGAGGAACTTCAGTGTGAGGAGGCCCCCGACGACCCACCAGGACCCCGTGTGCCAGAGAAAGTGACACTTCGAGTGCCCGAAAGACCACGGACCCAGCTGGAGGACCAGTGCCCAGTTTCATCCCCTTTGACCTAAACCCGAGAAAGAAGAAGGAGACTAGACAGAGGGACGGGGAGTTGATCGACCGGGGGAGGGGTCTAGGGAAGCATTGAGTGTAGTAACCCACGTCCCAGATCGAGGTCCTCCGCCATCTCTAATCGAAGACTCCTGGCGAGCAACTCGACTGGGTGCCGTGCTTCGTGCCGGAGGGACATCGACTCCCGGACCCGCGACCGGCTCCCGTGGTGATCAGGGTCGTCGTCCTCGGTGTCACTGGTCGCGGGGTCGCTCTCCGACCGAGGGACCCAGAGGTACCAGGGCCAGGAGTAGGAGGGTCGGACTCCTTGGGAGGAAAATACGAGTCGGACCCGGACCACGTTAACTAGTTGGTCCTCAGAAGGAGTGGGCGGGGTAGGGACGGGAGGAGGGTCGTACACTCTTCCTGAACGAAGTCGGGGACGACACCGGAGTGTCCTGACGACCCGTCACCCGTCCCTCCTGGGATACGTTCCACTTCTTTACCAAAGAGGTAAAGGACTCACAAAACCGGACAGGTATCCTTCACAGTGTCCGTCCGAACGAGTTCTCCCAACACAGGAGGTCCTCTCCTCCACGGTCTGTGACAGGTGTAGGGGAGACTGAGATGCGGTACCCGGGGAGTCCTAGGTCTCATTTCCTCACATAACTGCAGAGTTAGCGGTCGAGAACCGGGACAGACCGTGGATTATCCGTGAGTCAATGGTGAACTTCTGCCATTCTGGTAGTTGAGGACGACATCTGAATGTAAAGGTCGGGTAGGGATCCGTCTGTAGTTAGGATGTGGTAGGACAGGAGACCCGGCTCTGGAGTCGGTCAGTCCCGAACCGAGGGAACCACGGGAGAGGATCTAAGTAGAGGTGATAAAAGAGTGACTTTTTCAAGAGGAAGTGTCGTTGGGAGGGGGACAGGGACGTTCTGTACCGCACAAGGTGACTAGGGAGAACTTGGTTCGTACCCTTGCCAGTAGACGGGACACTGGGGTTAAG
>SJYO01032405.1:1966-60000 GCA_006410555.1 Capra ibex
GCACTAAAGGGGACCCCCGGGTGCACTAACGGGGACCCCCGGGTGCACTAAAGGGGTCCACCGGATGCACTAACGGGGACCCCCGGGTGCACTAACGGGGACCCCCGGGTGCACTAAAGGGGTCCACCGGATGCACTAAAGGGGTCCACCGGGTTCACTAACGGGGACCCCCGGGTGCACTAAAAGGGTCCGTGTGGTGCCCTACAGGGGAGCCCCGGGTGCACTAAAGGAGACCCCCGGGTGCACTAAAAAGTACCCCCGGGTGCACTAAAGGGGACCCCCTCGTGCACTAACGGGGACCCCCAGGTGCACTAAAGGGGTCCCCCCGGGTGCACTAAAGGGGACCCCCGGGTGCACTAAAGGGGACCCCCGGGTGCACTAAAGGGGAGCCCCGGGTGCACTAACGGGGACCCCCGGGTGCACTCAAGGGGACCCCCGGGTGCACTCAAGGGGTCCACCGGGTCCACTAAAGGGGACCCCCGGGTGCACTAACGGGGACCCCCGGGTGCACTAACGGGGACCCCCGGGTGCACTAAAGGGGACCCCCGGGTGCACTAAAGGGGACTCCCGGGTGCACTAACTGGGACCCCCGGTTGCACTAAAGGGGTCCACCGGGTGCACTAACGGGGACCCCCGGGTGCACTAACGTGGACCCCAGGGTGCACTAAAGGGGTCCACCGGGTGCACTAACGGGGACTCCCGGGTGCACTAACGTGGACCCCTGGGTGCACTAAAGGGGTCCACCGGGTGCACTAACGGGGACCCCCGGGTGCACTAACGTGGACCCCCGGGTGCACTAAAGGGGTCCACCGGGTGCACTAACGGGGACCCCCGGGTGCACTAACGTGGACCCCCGGGTGAACTAAAGGGGTCCACCGGGTGCACTAACGGGGACTCCCGGGTGCACTAACGGGGACCCCCGGGTGCACTAAAGGGGTCCACCGGGTGCACTAACGGGGACCCCCGGGTGCACTAACGTGGACCCCAGGGTGCACTAAATGGGACCCCCGGGTGCACTAAAGGGGACCCCCGGGAGCACTAACGGGGACCCCCGGGTGGACTAAAGGGGTCCACCGGATGCACTAACGGGGACCCCCGGTGCACTAACGGGGACCCCCGGGTGCACTAACGGGGACCCCCGGGGGCACTATAGGGGTCCAACGGGTGCACTACCGGGGACCCCCGGGTGCAGTAAAAGGGTCCCTGGGTGCACTAAAGGGGACCCCCGTGTGCACTAAAGGGGACCCCCGGGTGCACTAACGGGACCCCCGGGTGCACTAACGGGGACCCCCGGGTGCACTAACGGGGACACCCGAGTGCACTTAAGGGGACCCCCGGGTCCACTAACGGGGTCCCCCAGGTGCACTAACGGGGACCCCCGGGTGCACTAAAGGGGACCCCCGGGTGCACTAAAGGGGACCCCCGGGTGCACTAACGGGGACCCCGGGGTGGACTAACGGGGACCCCCTAGTACACTAAAGGGGAACCCCGGGTTCACTAACGGGAACCCCCGGGTGCACTAAAGGGGACCCCCGGGTGCACTATAGGGGACCCCCGGGTGCACTAACGGGGACCCCCGGGTGCACTATAGGGTTCTACCGGGTGCACTAACGGGGACCCCCGGGTGCACTAAAAAGGTCCCTGGGGTGCACTAAAGGGGACCCCCGGGTGCACTAAAGGGGACCCCCGGGTGCACTAACGGGGACCCCCGGGTGCACTAACGGGGACCCCCGGGTGCACTAACGTGGACCCCCAGGTGCACTAAAGGGGACCCCCGGGTGCACTAAAAGGGACCCCCGGGTACACTAAGGAGGACCACAGGGTGCACTAAAAGGGTCCCTGGGGTGCACTAAAGGGGACCCCCGGGTGCACTAACGGGGACCCCCGGGTGCACTAAAGGGCTCCACCGGGTGCATTAACGGGGACCCCCGGGTGCACTAAAGGGGGCCCCCGGGTGCACTAACGGGGACCCCCGGGTGCACTAAAGGCCTCCAACGGGTGCATTAACGGGGACCCCCGGGTGCACTAACTGGGCCCCACGGGTGCACTAAAGGGGACCCCCGGGTGCACTAACGGGGACCCCCGGGTGCACTAACGGGGACTCCCGGGTGCACTAACGGAGCAGAATGTTCAACTCTGGTGGAGGAGAAGTCCACACTACCGTTGCGGCCCTAAGGAAAGGGCTGCTTCGTCCATATACCTGGGAGTAGAGCTCTACTCCTCCCTTTTCGCTAGTAAAGAACACACACCGCCCAGGTAGTTACAAGGAGAACTCACCTCTGTCCATATAGTCCCTTAAAGAACTCAACGTAGTTCACACAGTTTATAGGAAAGTTCCGAATGCTCCCTTTCACCCTAAAGAGAGTTCTACGGGGGTCGCCTTTTTCTTGAGTAGAGCGCATCTACCCTCTTAGAGGACTAAAAAGAGCTCAACGTCGTCCTTTAAACCCCGAGGATAACTCAATACAACCCCTGGAGTCCCTGGGTCAGAACAACAGAGACATTTTGTTCAGAGGTACGCTAAACACTGTCCAGAGAACCCTAAGGAGAGGTCAGCCACGACCCAGGATCCAGAAGTAGACTTCTACTCCGACCTTTGAGTACCTAGGAGAGGTCACAAATGTACCTAGAGTCCCAAGGATACCTCAAAGTTGTCCCCTCAGTCCGGTGTAGAACACCTCTACGTTCACCTCTGGACGTTCAGCCGAAACGAGAGCTCGACATTGTTATCGCAGTCCGAAGAACAGCTCAAGTGTATCCCTCGAGACCGAAAGAGAGTTCAACGGTGACCCTCCAAAGGCCCCAGATCAGGGCCACCTAGGTCCATTAAACTTCACCCTACCTCAACATCAGACCCTTTCCTGATAAATTAATCTTTATTTTCCCTCTAATCCTTTTTTTATCACATCATCTTTTTAAATTACCTCTTTTCTCCGACTTATTGAACCAAATGCACCTTTTGATTATTTTGGTACTCTGTTCTCTAAACATGATAGACACAATCCGTTGACCACGGTTGGACTTATTACCTCCCACGGGGCGGAACCCGATGACGAGTGCACCCTGAATCTTCGGTCCCGTCATTCATCTACACTACTCAGGGGTGCGGGGTCTACCCTTAAGTCGGACTTTTGCTCTCCCTCCCTCTCCCTCTTTCTCTCTCTCTCCTTCAGCTGTACCCCCCTCGGTCTAAAGGTTCTTTGGTAAAGCTCTTCGACCAGACTCTTCGACCAGGTAGGAGATAACAGGTCTTTTCGAAAAATATGGAAACCAACATGTATCTCCAGTTACCTATTATGTTTTAATACGTCGTAGTCGTTGGGCTGAGAATAGCTCTGGTCCGAAAGAGAGACGTATGGATCGACATATGTGTTCAGAATCAACTAAATGTAGTAGAGACCGGTCTCCCGGTTAATTGTAAAATGTCGGGAAAAGACTATTCCCTGACAGTTGGTCTTTTGGAATTTTCACAACAAAAAGGGTGTCAGACCACGGTGAGGGTCTTTCGTGATTTATTTCAATGTAAGAATGTATGGTTCCTGTTTCGTTAAATTTTGTTTCTTTCTCCTCATGTCACTACATATTGTTTCTCTTTTAATTAATTGAGGTTGCAGATCACAACGATTGTAGTTTTGTTGATATCAGGAAAAAGATATAGGGTTAATGTAACTAATTATAGGAAGACCACGGATTTACTATTTCTTAAACCTCCGGTCCGTCGTCAGTAACTGAGTTGTCACTTTGGGTAGTGGTTATATTAAAAATTGAAAAATCTTTTCCGAGACATAGAAATTCTACAAAATTCGAAACCCGGAGAGTGCCAACACCCCGACATTTTTTAGTGTACAACATATTCAGACCCCCTTGGACGGTCCGTTCAATCTCTCGGTAGTCTCCCTAAACTCGACTTTGTAATGAAGGTATACGTCCTCTTGCCAACCTCGAGATTCAATTGAAAAAGGTCTCTTTCCAACGCTCCCTGTCGGGGACAATTACAGTCTTCTCACCTTTCATGTCACGTTATTCCGTCCTTCTGAGACAAAACCCCCTATCTACGAGTCCTTTTAGGTTCCCATTGGGTACTTCGGTCTAGTGTGGTAACGCATACAGTCCGAAGGAAGGAGTACTGGAAATGGTACCCGACCTACGGAGTGTGACCGTGGGCCGTCCGACAGTTGCACGGTAGCACAAAACTCAGCTATGAGCCCGACTGTTAGCTCAGTCACGTCACCTTAGGCCACATATACGTCACCTAACCCTGTAGTCCCAGAATACCTTACCACCCTACTGGGGACCTCAAGGAGAGCTGGAAGTTCAACTCTGGAGTAGTGAACACCACGCTACCCTTGCGGCCCTAAGGAAAGGGCCCCTTTGTCACTTTACCTGGGAGTAGAGGTCTTCTCCTCCGTTTTTCCCCCGAAAAGAACTTAACAAAACCCTGGGAACCATAAGGAACTCACCTCTGCCCATACAGCCCCTTGAAGAACTTAACGGAGTTCCTACAGTTCCTGTGAAAGCACCGAGTTCTCCCTTCTGCCTTAATTAGAGCTCTGGGGCGTCGTCTTTTCCCGGAGTAGAGCGCAACTTCGCTCTTATAGGACCAAAAGGAGCTCAACGCCGTCCTTTGCACCCCAAGGTGACCTCAATGCTGTCCCTGGAGTTCATTGGTGAGTACAACGGAGTCCTTAAAAGTCAGAGGTACGCTAAACGTTTGCAGGAGAGTCCTATTGAGAGCTCAGTCACGGCCCAGGTTCCAGGAGTAGACCTCGACTCCGGGCTTGGAGTCCCAAGGAGAGGTCACGACTGTACCTTGAGTCACAAGGATACGTCAAACTTTTCCCCTCAGTCCGAAGTAGAAAATTCCTTTACACTTTTAGGTGAAAGGAGAGCTCGACATTGTCATCACAGTCAGAAGGACAACTCAACTGTATCTATAGACACCGAAAGAGAGCTCCAAGGTGTCCCGACAGTGTACACGGTAGTACAAGACTCAACGATGAGCCCGACTGTCAGCTCTGTCACGTTCCCTTAGTCTACATAGACCTAACCTAACCCTATAGTCCCTGAAAACTTTACCACCGGACTGGTGACGACAATGAGAGTTTTAAGTTCAACTCTTTCGGAGGAAAACTCCACACTGTCCTTGCGGCCCAAAGGAAAGGGTTACTTCGTCCCTTAACCTGGTAGTAGAGCTCTACTCCTCCCTTTTTCCCCCGGGAAGAACTAAACACCGTCCTGGGAACCACAAGGAGAGCTCACCTCTACCCATATAGCCCCTTTAAGAACTCAACGGAGTTCCCACCGTTCCTAGGAAAGCTCCGAGTTCTCCCTTCCACACTAAAAAGAGTTCTACGTGTCGTCTTTGCCCGGAGTAGACGACAAGTCCCCTCTTAGAGGACCAAAAAGAGCTCAACATCGTCCTTTAAACCCCAAGGAGAACTCAATACTACACCTGGAGTCCCTGGGCTAGAACAACGGAGTTATTTTGGTCAGAGGTACGCTCAACACTCCCAGAGAGTCTTAAGGAGAGATTAGCCACGGCCCAGGATACAGATGTAGACCTCGACTCCGGTCGGAGATCAAAGGAGAGGTCACGACTATTCCTAGAGCCCCAAGGATACCTCAAAGGTGTCCCCTCAGTCCGGAGCAGAGCACACCTCTGTAAGTTCAGGCGAAAGGTGAGCTCGACATTGTTATCACAGTCCGAAAGACAGCTCAACTGTATCCCTAACCACCGAAAGAGAGCTCCATGGTGTCACGACAGTGTGGACGGTAGCACAAGACTCAGTTATGAGCCCCACCGTCAGCTCAGTCACGTCCCCTTAGTCCACATAGACTTCACGTAACCCTGTAGTCCCAGAAAACCTTACCACCGTCCTGGGGACCTCAAGGAGAGCTGAAAGGTCAACTCTGGTGGAGGAGAACTCCACGTTGTCCTTACGGTCTTAAACGGACCTCGGTCGTACCCCTTAGGGTGGGTACCGTTTTCAGTACTCCAATTCCCCAGGCTGTCCGTATCCGCTCAGTCCGGAATTCCCTCGGAACGACTCAAAAGAACTTGTAGGTGGGTTTTTGGTCTCAGACGGACGAAATGAC
Organism: Capra ibex; assembly: GCA_006410555.1. Classification (NCBI taxonomy): domain Eukaryota; kingdom Metazoa; phylum Chordata; class Mammalia; order Artiodactyla; family Bovidae; genus Capra; species Capra ibex. The sequence goes on from SJYO01032405.1 coordinate 8,063, forward strand.
GTAATAAGAAAGGTGGATAATAAGACTGTAAAGTCCCCCCGATAGGGGCTGGTGGAAAGAGACCTTCTTCAATTGAATCTCGATGTCAATTGTTAGAGGAAGTATATTTTCCTTACACAGTCGAGTTTGGGATATTACAGAGAGATTGAACGGAATGGGTCTGAAAATGTAGATACGTACACTAACAAATGTCGGGGGTTTAACACTCTCCGTGCTCTTCGGATTTTGTATCAGAAAGTTTCTCAATTTTCAATAATCTCATCACGACCACACCCTAAAGTAATTACCAGGTTACGCACAACGATTCAAGGGTATAGAGAATAGGTGACACGTGGACCCTCATGTAGACAATTGTATCCATCTTACATTCTTTTTTGTTTACATCGGAACTTTGTTGGTGTAGTCTGGAAACTCGATTAACCAAGAAAGAAACAATATTGAACGACGTGGAAAGGAAGTACTTTTACATTGAAACGAACTATGTAAGACTCCGACTGTATCTAATCTTTATATTTCTTTTATGTGAAGTTCCCTTTTATTCAAAAGACCACTCGTCGGAAATAGTTTTCCAGACTTTTACAAGTGTCCGGAGGTTCCGGTCTTCTATTACTTGTGTAGTAAACACCTTTTCCATATTTTCAAGAAAACTTTTATTTCAATAATCGGGAGCGAGTGACTTCGTCGAACCAGAGGGGCACAGTTAGTAGGAGAGAGAGGGAGAGTGTGAAAAAAAGTAGACTAGGGAACCTCGTATCTCCGAGGGCCGTAAGTGAATAGACGTGCCCAAAGATTCTGGACGTACCCTTCTGTAAGACGTAGAAGTGAGGGAGCCCTCTGACCCTCCTGTGAACTCCGGTGGAACTTACGTTTGAAGAAGAGAGTTTCAAAATAAACAAGAGATTCATTTGGTTCCTTATACTCGGAGTAAGAGAGAAGGTAAAAGATAGATGTTGTAAGATAGGAATAGAGAGAGATTTAGTTAACAGCCGAGGCTTGGTGAAGCTTAATGGGACCTACGTTGTCACGACCTGGTGGTGTCCCTAAGGAAAGGGTTTCTTCGTCTCTTTTTCTGGGAGTAGAGCTCTACTCCTCCCTTTTGGCCGTGTGCAGAACACAAGACCGCTCTGTGAGCCACAAGGAGAGTTCACCTCTGCCCATACACCCCTTGAAGAACTCAACGGAGGTCCCACAGTTCCTGTGAAAGTTCCGATTTCTCCCTTCCACCCTAAAGGGAGCTCTGTAGTGTGACCTTCTCCCGGAGTAGAGCGAAACTCCCCTCTTATAGGACCAAAAAGAATTGAACACCGTCGTTAGAAACCCAAGGAGAGCTCAATGCTACCCCTGTAGTCCCTGGGCGAGTACACCGGAGTCCTTTCGTGTCAGAGGTACGCTTAAGACTCTCCCGAGAGCCCTAAGGAGACGTCAGTGACGGTCCCTGCTCCTGGAGTACACCTCAACTCCGACCTTGGAGTCTCAATAAGAGGTCACGACTGTACCTAGAGCCCCAGGAGACCTCTGGAGTTCAACACACCTCTGTACGTTCAGACGAGAGGAGAGTTCTACCTTTTCGTCACAGTCCGAAGGAGAGTTCAACTGTATCCCTAGTCACCGAAAGAGAGCTCCACGGTGTCCCGACAGTGTGGACGGTACCACAAAACTCAGCTAGGATCTCCACTGACAGCTCAGTCACGTCCCCTCAGTCCACATAGACCTCACTCAACCCTGTAGTTCCAGAAAACCTTACCACCGTGCTGGGGACCTCAAGGAGAGTTCACAGTTCAACTCTGGCGGAGGAGAACTCCACGCTGCCCTTGCGGCCTAAGGAAAGGACTGTTTCGTCTCTTTACCTTGGAGTAGAGCTCTACTCCTCCCTTTTGGCCCCGAGAAGAACTCAACACCACCATGGGAGTCACAAGGAGAGTTCACTTCTACCCATACAGTCCCTTGAAGAACTCAACGGAGTTCCCACAGTTCCTGGGAAAGCTCCGAATTCTCCCTTCCACCCTAAAGAGAACTCTGTGGCGTCTCCTTTTCCAGAAGTAGGGGGTAACGTCCCTTTTAGAGGACCAAAAAACGCTCAACACCGTCGTTTAATCCCCAAGGAGAGCTCAATACTGCCCCTGGAGTCCCTGGGAGAGTACACCGGAGTCCTTTCAGGTCAGAGGTATGCTCAAAGCTCCCCGGAGAGCCCTAAGGAGAGGTCAGCGACGGCCGTGACTCCAAGAGTAGACGTCAACTCCGCCCTTGGAGTCCAAAGGAAAGGTCACGACTGTACCTAGAGCCTCAAGGAGACCTTAAAGGTGTCCCATCAGTCCGGAGTAGGGGAAAAGTCAAGTCAAGTCAAGTCAGCGAGTCAGTACAGACTGAGAAACGCTGGGGTACTTAACGTCGTGTGGTCCGGAGGGACAGGTAGTGGTTGAGGGTCCCAAATGAGTCTTAGTACAGGTAGCTCAGGCACTACGGTAGGTCGGTAGAGTAGGAGCCAGTAGGGGAAGAGAAGGACGGGGGGTTAGGGAGGGTCGTAGTCTTAGAAAAGGTTACTCAGTTGAGAAACGTACTCCACCGGTTTCATGACCTCAAAGTCGAAATCGTAGTAAGGAAGGTTTCTTTAGGGTCCCAAGTAGAGGAAGTCTTACCTGACCAACATAGAGGAACTTCAGGTTTCCTGAGAGTTCTCAGAAGAGACTGTAGTGTCAAGTTTTCGTAGTTAAGAAGTCGTGAGTCGGAAGAAGTGTCAGGTTGAGAGTGTGGTATGAACTGATGGACTTTTTGGTAGCGGACTGATCTGCTTGGAATCAGTCGTTACAGAGACGAAAACTTATACGATAGATCCAACGAGTATTGAAAAGAAGGTTCCTCATTCGCAGGAGATTATAGTACCGACGTCAGTGATTGACGTCATTAAAACCTCCGGTCTTTCTATTTCAGACTGTGACAAAGGTTTTTTTATTTCAGACTGTCAAAGGTGACAAAGAGGTAGATAAAGGGTACCTCACTACCCTGGCCTACGGTACTAGAAGCAAAAGACTTACAACTCGAAATTCGGTTGAAAAAGTGAGTGGAGAAAATGAAAGTAGTCAAGTCAAAAATCAAGGAGAAAAATCAAGGAGTCAAAAATCAAGTAGTCGAAAAATCAAGGAGAAGGGAAAGACGGTATTCCCACCACAGTAGACGTATAGACTCCAATAACTATAAAGAGGGCCGTTAGAACTAAGGTAGAACACAAAGAAGGTCAGGTTGCAAAGAAATGATGTAAAATAAATATGTGTATGGATTAATCCGTTTGAGATTAATCCGTTTATATAAATCTAATACATAAATATTGTTATATATTTCAAAACAATTGACATGGCCGATAACTATTGATTCTTTAACTCTTTAGGGAAAAGACTCGTTGGGGATAAACTCTGTCGTGCAGGGAGGGGGTATCCCATTTCCCCTAACTTCCTTGATGTATCTCAATCCTTTCAAAGTGTCCATAGGAGTTTGAAGGTTAAATTATAAAAACGCAAAAATTGATGACACCCCGGAACTCCCGTTGACTTTGTTTTAAACTGGGGACTTCAGATAGTCCCGTTGAACGGTTAGTAGTGATAAAACATTTTCTGAACGTCAACTAGGAGTGACTTACCTTACGATGAAGGTGACTTACGACGAAGAAAAGGTTTTTCAAGGTGTGAAGAAAAAGAAGGAAAATTTTAATTAACACGGTGGTTCGAGCCTATTCTACTTCGATAAAAAGAACCCCAGTGACCATCTACCTTGGTTACCCGGAAGAACAGTGTTCGTAGGACATCCACATACAAAACATCGTTCTTATTAACTTAGAGTAGAAAACCATTATAATTAGGATTAATTGACTAGTAAAATTCGGAGTAGGTGAAATTGTTCTCGGTTGAGACAGAGTAATCAGTTGAAAGAGAATCTTGACCCTGATCCTAACACAAAATTCGTTAGTTTGTTTTCCGAAATTTAGACGTCATCAGTCAAAATTTACACCCGTATAGGTTAATTATGGGGGATTATTAAAAACCTTTAGTAAATTTCAATCATTTGTTAGAGAGACGTCGAAGTTTCCCTGTAATAGTCAAAAGTTTTGAAAACCGTCTGGATTTATACTCTTCGTTTATTTCTCCACAATGTGTTACAGAAATATTCGAAGAGGTCAATAAGAAGGTATTGGGTTTAGACCAGATATCGAAAAATCTACTGTTCGTTGGTAGATTAGAAACGAACTTATGGAGGTCGTTGCCCCTTGAGTGATGTGCAGTTCCAAAATTTGAGAGGGAATGGAAAAGGAGAAGTCGTAAGGGTTGGGCGTATAGTGAAAGAGATTAGGGTGGTTGAGTAAAAGTCATACACACAACTGGTCCTAGACCCGGTCAGAAAGGGTCGTTACGTTCTTTGGAGACAAGATCACAGATTGTCGGGACTGTAAAATATAGGAACTTAATTTTCTAGAAAATTTCCGGATCTTCGACATTAAGGGACGTGGGTTTTTCGATTTAGTGATCTAGGTTTAGAAGACCCCGGGGATCGAACTCTTCAGTTCCAAAAAGAACAGATTATTGAATTTTCGTTTTCGACACAATAAGAACTTGGAAATAATTAAACGTATCAAAATAATCCACCACTCTGGTTTTGAAATTAAAAAAGTCATATTAGTCTTAGATGACGTGGTCTGTGGTAGCTTTAAGGAACTTTTCTTTCGTTCGATGCAGGATCGTTTTCATTATGTTACGGGAGTCCGTCCCCCAGTCGATGAGGGTAACCTTAGACTCATTGACCGTACAGTCCCCAATTATAACAATTCCACCACCTCGACTCTAGTAGGATTCGATGAACCCCAACTAACCGTACCGAACAACAGAGACAAATCGTCCTATAACGACCGTTTTTACAAGATAAACCGGTATTCTCTTTGTAAAAAAAATAAACATCTTAGAAAAAATAATGCTAATAAAAAGAAGAGAGTAAAAGAGAGAGAGAAAAAAAAAAAAAAAAACCGAAAACCACTCCGGGGGGGATCCCCCAAAATACGTTCGTCGTCCGAGACAAAGTTTTCGAGGAAACAAATTTTTATAAAGGGATAGAAAAAGTTGGAATTCGTTACAAGACCCTCCGAAACCTACGTTTCACCCACCAAGAATGCGGGACTCCTGCGTGTTCGCCTCCACCCCACCAGCGGAATTTAGTCTTTCACAACCTATTTAAAAATTTCCAAACGCATCTCCCCCTCCCCCGAGAGGTCCCACGGGCCGGTGTCGTAGGACATTTGGGAGAGGAAGGAGCCCTCCATCTCGTGTCATAGGGAGGAAAAGAAGTAGTTAACGTCTTTTATACTAAACTCATCTTCCACCTCTGGCTGATGGTAGGTGGCGATATCGGAGAGGGTATCCGATAGATTGTCTGAGTACTGCCCCCAGGTCTTGTAAAGATTAGTATAAGGTGTCTCGTTTTCGTAAATGTTCGGGTACGTTTCATATTATTGAAAAATCGACAAAACGGTCGAAGTGGGTTCATAGATTTAATTGTCACAGGAAAAGACATTTGGTTCCTGTTGCGAGAATATGTTTAAAATTTTTCTTAACTTGTGATCGGAAAATTTGAAATTAAAGAGAAAACAAACTGTCAACGTTTTAATCAAGATATTTCTCAACAGCCAGAAATTTAGTAGCAATGGGAACAGTCTTTTAATTCTAAATATCTTTACAGACGGAACAGCTCCCGAAATGGAATCGGTTCCACCCAAAAGTAAAGTTGGGTATTTTCAGACGGAACAGTTCCAAAGATGGGAGCGGTTCCCCTCAAAGAAAGTTGGGTAGAAGGGAAGTGATTCTCCCCCAAAGAAAGTTGGGTAGCCAAAGAAAGTTAGGAATTTGTGAAAGGTTAAGAAGATTGGTATGGATAGAAGGCGTCCCCCCAGGATCCTTGTTCTCACCGCAGGCTAGGCAGGGCGTAATGACTCGTGAAGACTCTGGATGGAAGCTTATCGGACAAGGTCCACGGTGAACGGTCACAGGTCGGGACCACCTAGGACCCTTAAACTTCCCCTCTACCTCAACTGTAGAATCTTCACTTCACTTCAGCGAGTCAGTACAGACTGAGAAACACTGGGTTACCTGACATCGGATGGTCCGAGGAGACAGGACCTCACCCAACGGTAAAGGAAGAGGTCCCCTAGAAGGGTTGGGTCCCTAGCTTGGGTCCAGAGGACGTAACATCTGTCTGCGAAATGGTAGACTCGGTGGTCCCTTCTGTCTTTTGTAATAAATTAATCTTTATATTTCTAATCCTATCTTATCATATCATTCTTTTAATCACCTCTTTTGTCCGACTTATTGAACCCAATACGCCTCTCGATTATTTTGGGGTTCTGTTCTCCAAACGTAGTAGATCCATCCGGTCGCTACGTGTGAACTTATCGTCTCCCACGGGGCGGAACCCGAGGGAGAGCACACTCAGAATCTTCGGTCCCGTTTATTCTTCTGTACCACTCGGAGGTGTTCGGTCTACCTTTAAGTCGGACTTTTTCTCTGTCTCCCTCTCCCTATTTCTCTCTCTCTCTCTCAGCTGTTCCCCTTTTGGTCAGAAGGGTCACTGACCGTTTTGAAAATAACAGGCCATAGTTATTGGAGTCTATACGTCTACCGTGGTGGGAATACCGTCTTTCACTTCTCCTGGATTTTTCGGAGAACTACTCACTTTCCCCTCTCGCTTTTACAACCGAATTTCGAGTTGTAAGTCTTTTAATTCTAGTACCGAACACCAGGGTAGTGAAGTACCCTTTGTCTACCCCTTTGTCACCTTTGTCACAGTCTGAAATAAAAACCCCCGAGGTTTTAGTGACACCTACCACTGACGTCGGTACTTTAATTTTCTGTGAATGAGGAACCTTCTTTTCAATACTGGTTGGATCTATCATATAAGTTTTCCTCTCTGTAATGAAACGGCTGATTCCAGGCCGATCAGTTCCGATACCAAAAAAGACACCAGTACATGCCTACACTCTCAACCTGACACTTCTTCCGACTCGTGGCTTCTTAACTACGAAAACTTGACACCACAACCTCTTTTGAGAACTCTCAGGGAACCTGACGTTCCTCTAGGTCGGTCAGGTAAGACTTCCTCTACTTGGGACCCTAAAGAAACCTTCCTTACTACGATTTCGACTTTGAGGTCATGAAACCGGTGGAGTACGCTTCTCAACTGAGTAACCTTTTCTGAGACTACGACCCTCCCTAACCCCCGTCCTCCTCTTCCCCTGGTGGCTCCTACTCTACCGACCTACCGTAGTACCTGAGCTACCTACACTCAGACTCACTTGAGGCCCTCTACCACTACCTGTTCCTCCGGACCGCACGACGCTAAGTACCCCAGCGTTTCTCATCCTGTGATGACTCACTGACTTGACTTGACTTGACTTCCGAGAAATATGAAAACCAACATGTATCTCTAGTTACCTATTATGTTTCAATACGTCGCAGTCGTCGGGACTGAGAATAGCTCTGGTCCGAAAGAGAGACGTATGGATGGACGTATGTGTTCAGAATGTAGTAGAAGACCGGTCTTCCGGTTAATTGTAAAATACCGGGAAAAGACTATTCCCAGACAGTTGGTCTTTTGAATAAACGGAATTATCACAACAAGAAGGGTTTCAGATCACGGTGAGAATCTTTCGTGATTTATTTCAATGTAAGAATGTATTGTTCCTGTGTTGTTAAATATAGTTCTTTTCTCCTCATGTCACTAAATATTGTTTCTCTTTTAAGTAATTGAGTTTTCAGATTACAACGATTCTAATTTTGATGACATAAGGCAAAAGATATAGGGTTAATATAACTAATTATAGGAAGTCCATGGATTTTCTAATTCTTATACCTCCGGACCGACGTCAGTAACTGAGTTGTCACTTGGGTAGTGGTTATTTTAAAGATCGAAAAATCTTTTCCGAGATATAGAAATTCTACGAAATTCGATGTACGGAGAGCTCCAACCCCTCGACATTTGTTAAGTGTTCAACATTTTCAGACCCCCTTTGACAGTCCTTTCAATCTCTCGGTAGTCTCCCTAAACTCGACTCTGTGAGGAAAGTATACGTCCTCTGGTCAACGTCAGGATTCAATTTAAAAGGGTCTCTTTCCACAACCCCTATCGGGATCCATTATAGTCTTCACATATCATATCGTCTGTCATTTGTCTGTCTAAAACTAAAACCTCATCTACGAGTCCGTCTGCTGGGGAACTCTGGACTGTGTGGAACTAGGCAGTACAGAGAGACGTTCTTGAAAAGTCACCACCCTAGAGGGTACGACCGAGGGCCTTTGACCCCAGAAGACCTTACCGCCGTACTTGGGACCTGAAGGCAAGCCGAAAGTTCAACTCTGGCGGAGGATAACTTCACGATGACCTTCCGGTCCTAAGGATAGGGGTTTCGTCCCTTTAACTGAGTAGAGCTCTATTCCTCCCTTTTTGACACGAGAAGAACTCAACACCGCCCTGGGAGCCACAAGGAGAGCTCACGTCTGTCCATACAGCCCCTTGGAGAACTCAAAGGAGTTTCAAAAGTTCGTGGGTAAACTCCGAGTTCTCCCTTCCACCCTAAAGAGAGCTCTGTTGCGTCCCCTTTTCCTGGAGTAGTGTGAATCTCCCCTCTTAGAGGACCAAAGAGAGCTCAACGTCGTCCTTTGAACCCCAAGGAGAGTTCAAAGCTACCCCTGGAGTCCCTGGGCGAGCACACCGGAGCCCTTTTCCTCACAGTGCTAAAGACAGCTCAACTGTATCCCTAGTCACCGAAAGAGAGCTCCACGGTTTCCCGACAGTGTGGATGGTAGCACAAAACTCAGCTTGGAGCCCCACTGCTAGTTCAGTCCTGTCTCCTTAGTCCAGATAGAACCCACGTAACCCTGTAGCCCCAGAAAACTTTACCACCGTGCTGGGGACCTCAAGGAGAGCTCACAGTTCAACTCTGGTTGAACATTCTGCAGTTCCATTCAACCCCTTCAAAAATTCAACGTAGTTCCCACAGTTCCTGGGAAAACTCCGAGTTCTTCCTTCCACCCTAAAGAGAGCACTACGGTGTCGCCTTTTCCCGGAGTAGTGCGTAACTCCCCTCTTAGAGGATCAAACAGAACTCAACACCACCCCAAGGTGAGCTCAATACTGCCCCTGGAGACGCTGGGCGAACACCCCGGAGTCCCTACAGGTCAGAGGTGCGCTAAACACTCCCCGGGGAACCCTAAGCAGAAGTCAGCGAGGGCCCCGACTCCAGGAGTAGACCTCAACTCCGACCTTGAAGTCCAAGGAGAGGTCACGACTGTACTTAGAGTCCCAAGGAGACCTCGAAGGTGTCCTCTCAATCCGGAGAAGAGCACACCTCTGTACGTTAAGACAAGTCCCCAGGTCGAGGTCACCTAGGTACCATTAAACTTTGCCCATGTCACACCGTTCCTGTTTGAATAAATAAACCTTTATAATCTAATTTCCCCCCCAAATTCTACCGCCTCCTCATTCTGCCCTTCTGGTGAAAGAGGGAGTGTTTAAGGAGTTTTCTTGTAAAGTTGCGACTCGTTTGAGGTGTTTTGTTGAAGACTTACGACCGTCTCCTGTAGTCCGTTGGTCTTTTCGTCTGGTAACAGAAGCTTTTGTCCATCCCTTTTTATATTTTCTGCTTTTCTCTCTGTTTCCTCCACCCCTCCCTCGAGGCAGGGCTCTTCCCTTCGGACAGGACCCTTCCCTTAAAATTCTTCTCTCCAAAGGTTTGTGGTCCTTTGTGAGAGGGACGGCTCAGACACCGCTCGGAACCTTTGTGTCTCCCGTTGTATTGTCCTTCCTTTTTATTTATTTATTAATTTTGGTCGTCTAATGTTCGGGTTGTCATTGAGGGGGTCGCCTTTTCGTCGTGTCTGCGGACGTAGGCGGTGATCGTTCACCTCCGTCCCGTCCCTTCGCACCCTCCGCACCCGACGTCTCTAAACATTCTTAGCCCGTCCTTGCGGGGTGCTCATTGGTCTTGCTAGATTTAACCCGATCGTTTGGTCTGACACCCTATCGATGGTGTGCTTTTCGAGCTTGTATTGTGTGACGGTCCTGGCGAGTGTCTTGTTTCCTGCCTTGCCTGTATCGGCGACGTCTGGTAGGGGGTGTCCCCTGTCCGTCGGTCTCGACATTCCCGACCTTTCCCCGTTAACGTCGGGGCCTCTCTGAGATGGATGGTTTGACGTTAGTCCGAAGAAACAATTCTGAAGACCCCCACAACTTGTCAGTGGTAGACGGAGTGTTCCCCGCGGTCGCCATGTGGGTCTTTAGACTCGTCGTCTCTGTCTGCCGCGAGCGATTTGAGGACTCGATAAGCCTGGACCCTTCCCGTGTTTTGCGTCAGAGTTGGCTTAGACTCGGAGCCTCCCGATGGACTCGTGGTTTGGACTCGCCGAATCTGGCCCCTTTACGTGCGTCGGATCCCGGCCGGCGTCTGCCAAGGGTCGACTCGTATCATCTTGGCCTCTCCAAACACGCGGCACTCTTCCCTGTCCAGGTCGCCCCGACCCTGTGACATACGTGTGCTGTCACGATAAACAAACGTCGTAGGGGGGAGGGGTGTCGCACTGACTTGATCACTCGGATTTTCTGGTCGTTTGTCTTCTTCAATTTGTCTTCCTTGACGGAACCTTCACTGGGGTGTGACGGGTGTAGTCTCTTCCCAGTCTATATAGAAATGATAAAAATGTTAGTAAGGAAAAAAAGGGGGAAAAAAAGAAAAAAAAAGAACGAGAAAAAAGAAAGGATTGAAAAAAAATTTTTAATAATTCAGAAGATAAAGAGGAGATTAAAAATAAAGATCTCGGATGATAATGAAAAGTTTTTTTTTTTTCTGAAAAAAATTCCGTTTATGGTATATATCAGAAATACACCACACCAACCTCAAAACGTCATTAAGAACACCAAAAACAAAACAAAACAAAACAAAACTTTTAGGTTGGAGATGAGATCTAAAAATTTGAAACGAAAAACCGAAAACAACAGTTAAAACATGTAAATTTTTAGGTTTGAAGTGATGGGTTAAGATGGACTCTCGCTCTAATGACCGAATTGGTGAGAGAGGAGGAAACCTGAGAGGAAAAAGAGGTGGTCCACCGGAGACAGAGAAAGGAGGGGGTAGAGAAGAGATAGGTTGCGACACTTAGAGACACACAAGGTCTGCCACCTCTTGTTGATTCCTTGACCAATGACCGTCCTAAACAGAGAGAGGAAAAGTAAGGAGAGGGAATAGGATAACCGGTGGAGACAGATGGAGGAGGGAGAGTAGAAGGGACGTATTGAGGCATTTATGGAGACTCGTCAGGTCTGATAACTTGCGCGTATTCCTTCACTGATGACCGATCGAACGACAGAGGAGAAAACTAGAGTGGCGTAGAGTAAGGTCAGTGGAGATTGATGGGGGAGGGAGAAGAGAAGAGGTACATTGAGTCACTTGGAGAGACCCACAAGGAATTACACCTCTTTGAAAAGTAGAAATTGGATCTACAAAATGGTAGCCACGACATATCTACCTCTTTAGATCTCCGATGACATTTTTATTTTGACTTTTGGTCTTCGTCCTCCGAATTCAGGTTTCGGACTCTTGTAGTCTCTTGAGGACTTAAGTCCCTTGTAATTCGTTATCCTCGAGTAGTTTGTGGAGGTATGGATGTGACTTTGGTTCGAGGTGGGTTCCCGGTTGTTCAAGGTCTCGTTCTGTATGGTGTGTTTAAGAGGTCGTTGTGTCCTTGTGTGGGGACTCGAAGTTATATGTCCGTCGAGTTTCGATGAGGTTTTGGAAACTACAGAGTATTGGGTAATGACCAGTGAGGTGACGTGAGGTCTCTCTTCTTTGGGTCGAGGTTGGTGGTCTTGAGTTTGTGTTCGGAGGGATTGGTCCTTTGGAACTGTTCGGTGACTATGTTAGGGTGGGTGTCACTCCTTCGAGGTATTATTTCTCTTGGGGTGTTTAAGGGTCTTATAATTTTCCGGTGGGGTTTGTGTCGTTATATTAGTTCTACTTGTCTGTCTCCTTATGGGTCGTCCAATTCCTTGTCCTCTTTACGGGTGGTTTGGTTTGTTTTCTCCTTCTCTATCCCTTAGATGGACTCTTTCTTAAGCTTTATAACTATCACTTTTACTAGGTTTTAGAACTTTAGTTTTACCTTAGCGTCTATTTATCCGATCTCTGTTCCTAACTCTTCTACGTTCTTTCCAAATTGTTCCTGGATCTTCTTTATTTTTTCTCAGTTTTATATTACTTATTACGTTATTTACTCTAGTCTTTGTGAGACCTCCGTTGTTTATCATCTTATTGTCTCCGTCTTCTATCCTAATCACTTTATCTTCTATCTTACCATCTTTATTTACTTAGTCTCTACTGTTTTCTTTTTACTTAATTTTCTTTACTCCTGTTAGAGTCTCTGGAGGTCCTGTTGTACTTTGCGAGGTTGTAAGCTTAATATCCTCAGGGTCTTCTTCTTCTGTCTTTCTTTCTAGTACTCTTTTAGGAACTCCTCTATTATCAACTTTTGAAGGGATTTTACCCCTTCCTTTATTAGTGGGTTCAGGTTCTTTGTGTCTCTCAAGGTTTATCCTATTTGGGTTCCGCTTTGTGGGGTTCTGTGTATAATTAGTTTAATTGTTTCTAGTTTGTGTTTCTTGTTTATAATTTTCGTCGTTCCCTTTTTGTTGTTTATTGTGTGTTCCCCTAAGGGTATTCCTATTGTCGACTAGAAAGTTATCTTTGAGAAGTCCGGTCCTCCCTTACCGTTCTATATGAATTTCACTACTTCCTTTTATTGTATGTCGGGTCTAATGACATGGGTCGTTCCTATAGTAAGTTTATGCTTCCTCTTTAGTTTTCGAAATGTCTGTTCGTTTTCGACTCTCTTAAGTCGTGGTGGTTTGGTCGAGAGGTTGTTTAAGATTTCCTATAAGAGATCTGTCCTTTGTGCTTTTCCCACATATTTGGGCTTGGGTTTTGTTATTTCATTTACCATTGCCCTAGTATGAATAGTTATTAATGGAATTTGCATTTACCCAACTTACAGGGTTGGTTTTCCGTTTCTGACCGGCTTACCTATGTTTTTGTTTTGAGGAGATATACGACGAATGTTCTCTGGGTGGAGTTTTGTTCCCTGCGTATGTCTGACTTTCACTTCCCGACCTTTTTCTATAAGGTGCGTTTATCTCTGGTTTTCTTTCGTCCTCACCGTTATGAGCATAGGCTATTTTATCTGAAATTTTGTTTCCGACACTTTTCTCTGTTTCTTCCGGTGATGTATTACTAGTTTCCTTGTTAGGTTCTTCTTCTATATTGTTAATATTTATATATACGTGGGTTATATCTTCGTGGTGTTATACGTTCTGTTTACGATTGTTCATACTTTCCCCTTTAATTGTTATTGTTATTATCGCCCTCTGAAATTATGGGGTGAGTGTGGATACCTGTCTAGTTGATTTGTCTTTTAATTGTTTCTTTGCGTTTGAAATTTACTATGTAATCTAGTCAATCTGGATTAACTATAGATATCCTGTAAAGTGGGGTTTTGTTACTTAAAGTGGAAAAAAAGTTCACGAGTACCTTGGAAGAGGTCCTATCTAGTGTAGGACCCGGTATTTAGATTGGAACTATTTAAAATTTTTTAACTTTAGTAAGGTTAGTAGAAAAGACTGGTATTACGAAATTTTAATCTAGAGTAAATGTCTTCTTTTTGATAATTTTTAAGGTTGTATACCTCCAACTTGTTGTGTGAAGACTTATTGGTTGTTTAGTGTCTTCTTTAGTTTTTTCTTTAGTTTTATACGTATCTTTGATTACTTTTACTTTTGTGTTGTTGGGTTTTGGACACCCTGTGATATTTTCATCACGATTCTCCTTTCAAGTATCGTGATGTCCGTATGGAGTTCTTTGTTCTTTTTTCAGTTTATTCATTTGATTGAGATGTTGATTTCGTTGATCTTTTCCTTCTTAACCTCTTGGGGTCTCAATCATCTTACTTTCTTTAGAATTTTTAATCCCGTCTTTATTTACGTGTTCTTTGTTTTCTCTGGTATCGTTTTTAGTTGTTTCGGTTTTCGACCAAGAAACTTTCCTATTTATTTTAACTGTTTGGTAATCGGTCTGAGTAGTTCTTCGTCTCTCTCTTTTTAGTTTAGTTATTTTAATCTTTACTTTTACCTCTTTAGTGTTGTCTGTTGTGTCTTTATGTTTCCTAGTATTCTCTAATGATAGTCGTTAATATACGGTTATTTTACCTGTTGCACCTTCTTTACCTGTATAAGAATCTTTTCATGTTATAAGGTTTTGACTTGGTCCTTCTTTATCTTTTAGAATTGTCTAGGTAGTGTTCGTGCCTTTAACTTTACCATTAGTTTTTAGAAGGTCGTTTGTTTTCGGGTCCAGGTCTGCCGAAGTGTCGACTTAAGATGCTGTTTAAAGCTCTTCTCGATTATCGATAGGAGGAGTTTGAGAAGGTCTTTTAACGTCTCCTTCCATTTGAAGGTTTGAGTAAGATACTCCGGTGGTAGTGGGATTATGGTTTTGGACTGTTTCTAAAGTGTTTTTTTCTTTTGATGTCTGGTTATAGTGACTACTTGTATCTACGTTTTTAGGAGTTATTTTAAGATCGTTAATCTTAGGTTGTTGTGTAATTTTTCTAGTATGTGTCACTGGTTCACCCGAAATAGGGTCCCTCCGTTCCTAAGAAGTTATAGGCGTTTAGTTAGTTACATTAAGTGGTGTAATTGTTTAAATTTTTATTTTCGGTATACTCATAGAGTTATCTACGTCTCTTCCGGAAACTGTTTTAAGTTGTAGGTAAATACTATTTTTGAGAGGTCTTTCGTCCTTATCTTCCTTGTATGGAGTTGTATTATTTTCGATATATACTGTTTGGGTGTCGTTTGTAATAGGAGTTACCACTTTTTAACTTTCGTAAAGGGGATTTCAGTCCTTGTTCTGTTCCCACAGGTGAAAGTGGCGATGATAAGTTGTATCAAGACCTTCAAAACCGGTATCGTTAGTCTTGTCTTTTTCTTTATTTTCCTTAGGTTTAACCTTTTCTTCTTCATTTTGAGAGTAATAAACGTCTACTGTACTAGGAGATGTAGCTTTTGGGATTTCTGAGGTGGTCTTTTAATGATCTCGATTAATTACTTATATCATTTCAACGTCCTATATTTTAGTTGTGTGTCTTTAGGGAACGTAAGGATATGTGCTTATTACTCTTTCATCTTTTTCTTTAATTCCTTTGTTAAGGTAAGTGGTAACGTTGCTTTTCTTATTTTATGAATCCTTATATAGATGGATTTCTTTGATTTCTGGATATATATCTTTTGATATTTTGTGACTACTTTCTTTAGTTTCTCCTGTGATTATCTACCTCTTTATATGGTACAAGTACCTAACCTTCTTAGTTATATCACTTTTACTCATATGATGGGTTTCGTTAAATGTTTAAGTTACGTTAGGGATAGTTCGATGGTCACTATAAAAAGTGTCTTGATCTTGTTTAGTAAAGTTCTAAACCTTTATGTTTTTTGGAGCTTATCGGTTTCGTTAGAACTCTTTCTTCTCACCTTGACCTCCTTAGTTGAACGGACTGAAGTCCGAGATGATGTTTCGGTGTCAGTAGTTCTGTCATACCATGACCGTGTTTCTGTCGTTATATCTAGTTACCTTGTTTTATCTTTCGGGTCTCTATTTAGGTGTGTGGATACCTGTCGAATATAAACTGTTTCCTCCGTTCTTATATGTTACCTCATTTCTGTTAGAGAAATTGTTCACCACGACCCTTTTGACTAGTTGGTGAACATTTTCTTACTTTAATCTAGTGAAAGATTGAGGTGTGTACTTTTATTTGACTTTTACCTAATTTCTAGATTTACATTCTGGTCTTTGATATTTTGAGGATCTCCTCTTGTATCCGTTTTGTGAGAGGTTGTATTTAGTGTCTTCCTAGGAGATACTAGGTGGAAGGTCTTAAGACCTTTATTTTCGTTTTTATTTGTTTACCCTAGATTAATTTTAATTTTCGAAGACGTGTTGTTTCCTTTTATATTCGTTCCACTTTTCTGTCGGAAGACTTACCCTCTTTTATTATCGTTTACTTCGTTGACTGTTTGTTGATTAGAGTTTTTATATGTTCGTTTAATACGTTGAGTTAAGGTCTTTTTATTTGTTGGGTTAGTTTTATACCCGGTTTCTTGATTTATCTGTAAAGAGGTTCTTCTGTATACCTACCGATTGTTTGTGTACTTTTCTACGAGTTGTAGTGAGTAATAATCTCTTTACGTTTAGTTTTGGTGTTACTCCATGGTGAAGTGTGGTCAGTCTTACAGACGCTAGGTTTTTAGACGTTCGTTATTTACGACCTCTCCCACACCTCTTTTCCCTTGGGAGGATGTGACAACCACCCTTACGTTTGATCACGTTGGTGATACCTTTTGTCACACCTCTAAGGAAATTTTTGACTTTTATCTTGACGGTATACTGGGTCGTTAGGGTGACGACCCGTATGTGTGGCTCCTTTGGTCTTAACTTTCTCAGTGTACATGGGGTTAGAAGTAACGTCGTGACAAATATTATCGGTCCTGTACCTTTGTTGGATCTACAGGTAGTCGTCTATTTACCTATTCTTTCGACACCATGTATATGTGTTACCTCATAATGAGTCGACAATTTTTCTTATGTAAACTTAGTCAAGACAACTCTACCTACTTTGAACTCGGTTAATATGTCTCACTTCATTCGGTCGTTCTTTTTGTAGTTATGTCATATGATTGTGTATATATACCTTAAATCTTTCTACCGTTACTACTGGGACATACGTTCTGTCGTTTTTTCTATGTCTACACATATCACCTGAAACCCTGAGTCCCTCTCCCTCTCCCACCCTACTAAACCCTCTTACCGTAACTTTGTACATATGATAGTACATTCTTAGCTTAGTGGTCAGATACAGACTACGTCCTATGTCGTACGAACCCCGACCACGTACCCCTACTGGGTCTCCCTACAACACCCCTCCCTCCACTCTCCCCCCAGGTACAACCCTAGCGTACATGTGGGCACCACCTAAGTCCAGTTACATACAGCTTTGGTTATGTCATAACATTTCATTTTATTTCATTTTTATTTGTTTATTTATTTATTCTTTTTCTTTATAATCTAATCTAATCCTTCTTTATCATATCATCCTTTTAAATAACCTCTTTTCTCCGACTCTTTGAACACAAAACACCTTTCGGTTATTTCAAGGTCTGTTCCTCGAACGTGATAGATGCAATCCGGTGACCGTAGGAGGACTTATCCTCCCCACGGGGTGGAACCCGAGGGAGAGTGAACCTAGAATCTTCGACCCCGTTCATTCATATGTACCGCTCGGAGGTGCGGGGTCTACCCTTAAGTCGGTCTTTTCCTTTCCTCTTATCTGGTGTGCTCCCTTTGGTTTGGTCACTGACCGGGTAGAAGATAACAACATTTCCGGA
Source organism: Capra ibex (assembly GCA_006410555.1). Lineage (NCBI taxonomy): Eukaryota > Metazoa > Chordata > Mammalia > Artiodactyla > Bovidae > Capra > Capra ibex. The sequence goes on from SJYO01032405.1 coordinate 25,574, forward strand.
AGATATGAGAAAAAAAAAAACATGTATCTCTAATTACCTATTATATTTTAATATATCGTAGTCGTCGGGACTGAGGAGCTCTGGTCCGAAAAAGAGACGTGTGAATCAACGAATGTATACAGAAGCCACTAAATGCAGTAGAAGACCGGACTTCCGGATAATTGTAAAATGACGGGAAAAGACTATTCCCAAACAGGTGGTCTTTTGAATATACACAACAAGAAGGGTTTCAGACCACTGTGAGAGTCTTTCGTGATTTATTTCAATGTAAGAATGTATCGTTTCTATTTTGTTAAATATTGTTAATTTTCCTCATGTCACTAAATATTTCTCTTTTCATTAATTGAGTTTTCAGATCACAACGATTGTAGTTTTGATGATATAAGGATAAAGACGTAGGGTTAATGTAACTAACTATAGGAGGGTTCACGGATTTTCCATTTCTTATACCTCCGGACCGTCGTCAGTAACTCAGTTGTCACTTTTGGATAGTGGTTATACTAAAAATCGGGAAACCTTTTCCGAGACACAGAAATTCTACAAAGATTCGAAACACGGAGAGCGTCGACCCTCCGAAATTTGTTAAGTGTTCAACATATTTCAGGCCCCCCTTGGACGATCCGTTCAATCTCTCGGTAAAGCCCCCAAACTCGTCCTTGTAAGGAAAGTTTACGACTTCTAACTTCGGGATTCAATTGAAAAAGAACTCTCACAGTCTTCTCACCTTTTCATGTCATGTTATTCCGTCCGTCTGAGACCAGAAAACCCCCATCTACAAGTCCTTTTAGGTCCCCTTTTGGACTCCGGACTGAGCGGTACGGTTAGTCCGGCGAGGCGTTAAGGGTACGACCGAGGACCATTCAAGCGATAGGAGAACTCTACCTTTTCGTCACAGTCCGAAGGACAGTTCAACTGTATCCCTAGCCACCGGAGGTGAACTCCACGGTGTCCCGACTGTGTGGACGGTAGCACAAAACTCAGCTAGGAACCCCACTGACAGCTCAGTCACGTCCCCTCAGTCCAAATAGCCCTCACCTAACCCTGTAGGCCCAGAAAACCTTACCACCGTGCTGAGGACCTCAAGGAGACCTCCAAGTTCAACTCTGGTGGAGAAGGACTCCACGTTGTCCTTGCGACCCTAAGGAAAGGACTGCTTCATCTCTTTACCTGGGAGGAGAGTCCTACTCCTCCCTTTTGGCCCCGAAAAGAACTCAACACCGCCCTGTGAGCCACCAGGAGACCTCACCCTTGACCATACAACCCCTTGAAAAACTCAACGGAGTTCCCTCAGTTCCTTGGAAAATTCCGAGTTCTCCCTTCCACCTTAAAGAGAGCTCTATGGTGTCTCCATTTCCCGGAGTAGCGCGTAACTCCCCTCTTAGAGGACCAAAAAGAACTCAACACCGTCCTTTGAACCCGAAGGATAGCTTAATGCTACCCCTGAAGTCCCTGGGTGAACACACCCGAGTCCTTTCAGGTCAGAGGTACGCTCAACGCTCCCCGGTGAACCCTAAGGGAAGGTCAGTAACAGCCCCGGCTCCAGGATTAAACCTCAACTCCGGCCTTGGAGTTCAAAGGAGAGGTCACGACTGTACCTAGAGCCCCAAGAAGACCTCAAAGGTGTCCCCTCAGTCTGGAGCAGAGGACACCTCTGTATGATCAGGAGAGAGGAGAGCTCGACCTATACGTCACAGTCCGAAGCACAGCACAACTGTATCCTGGTCACCGAAAGAGAGCTCCACGGTGTCCCGACAGTGTGGACGGTAGTACAAAACTCAGTTAGAACCCCTGCGACATCTCAGTCACGTCCCGTAAGTCCACATAGACCTCACCTATTCCTGTAGCCCCAGAAAACCTTACCACCGTGCTGGGGACCTCACGGAAGCTCATAGTTCCACTCTGGTGGAGGAGAACTACACGCTGCTCTTAGGGCCCTTAGGAAAGGGTTGATTTGTCCCTTTACCTGGGAGTGGAGTTCTACTCCTCCCTTTTGGCACCGAGAAGAACTCAACACCACCCTGGGAGCCACAAGGAGAGCTCAACTCTACCCATACAGTCCCTTGAAGAACTCAACGGAGTTCCCGCGGTTCCTGGGAATGCTCCGAGATCTCCTTTCCACCCTAAAGAGAGCTCTGCGGTATCACCTTTTCCCGGAGTAGAGCGTAACTCTCCTCTTAGAAGGCCAAAAAGAGCTCAACGTCGTCCTTTGACCCCAAGGAGAGGTCAGTACTGCCCCTGGAGTCCCTGAGCGAGCATACCGGAGTCCTTTCAGGTCAGAGGTACACTCAACGCTCCCCGGAGAGCCCTAAAAAACCGTTAGTGACGACCCCGATTCCAGTAGTAGACCTCAACACCGGCCTTGGTGTCACAAGGAGAGGTCACGATTGTACCTAGAACCCCATGGAGACTTCAAAGGTGTCCCCTCAGTACGGAGCAGATCCCACCTCTATACGTTCCGACGAAAGGAGAGCTCGGATTTTTCGTCACAGTCCGAAGGACAGCTTACTTTATCCCTAGACACCGAAAGAGACCTCCTCGGTGTCCCGACAGTGTGGACGGTAGCACAAATCTCAACTAGGACACCCACTGGCAGCTCAATCACGTCCCCTCAGTCCACATAGACCTCACCTAACCCAATAGTGCCAGAAAGCCTTACCACGGTACTGGGAACGTCAAGGAGAGATCACAGTTCAACTCTGGTGGATTAGAACTCCACGCTGCCCTTGCGGCCTTAAGGAGAGGGTTGCTTCGTCCCTTAACCTGGGAGTAGAGCTATACTCCTCCCTTTTGGCCCCGAGATGAACTCAACACCTCCCTGGAAGCCACAAGGAGTGATCATCTCTGCCCATACAACCCCTTGAAGAACTCAACGAAGTCCCCACAGTTCCTGGGAAAGCTCCGAGTTCTCCCTTCCACCCTAAAGAGAGTTCTGTGGTGTCACCTTTTACCGGAGTAGAGTGCAACTCCCCTCTTAGAGACCAAAAAAGAACTCAACACCGTCCTTTGAATCCTAAGGAGAGATCAATGCTACCCTGGAGTCCCTGGGTGAGTACACCGGAATTTTTTCAGGTCAGAGGTACGCTCAACACTCACCGGGGAACCCTAAGAAACCGTTAGCGACGGTCCTGACTCAAGGAGTAGAACTCAACTCCGACCTTTGTCCAAAGGAGAGGTCACGGCTGTACCTAGAACCCTAAGGAGACCTCAAAGGTGTCCCCTCAGTCCAGAGCAGAGCACACCTCTGTACGTCCAGACGAAAGGAGAGGTCGACTTTTTCGTCACAGACCGAAGGACAGCTCAACTGTATACCTAGACACGGAATGAGACATCCTCGGTGTCCCGACAGTGTGGACGGTAACACAAAACTTAGCTAGGAACCCAACTGGAAGCTCAGACACGTCCCCTCAGCCCACATAGACCTCACTAAGCCCTGTAACACCCGAAAACCTTACCACGGTGTTAGGGACCCCAAGGAGAGCTCACAGTTCAACTCTGGAGGAGGAGAACTCCACGCTAACCTTTCACCCTAACGAAAGGGTTACTTCGCCCCTTTACCTGGGAGTAGAGCTCTACTTCTCCCTTTTTGCACCGAGAAGAAGTTAACACAGTCATGTGAACCATAAGGAGACCTCACCTCTGCACATACAGCCGTTTCAAGAACTGAATGTAGTTCCTACAGTTCCGGGGAAAGTTTCAAGTTTTCTCTTCCACCTCAAAGAGAACTCTACGGTGTCACCTTTACCCGGTATAGAGCGTGACTCCCCTCTTAGAGGACCAAAAAGAGCTCAACACCGTTCTTTGAAGAACAAGGAGAGTTCAATACTACCCCTGGAGTCCCTGGACGAGTACAACGGAGTGCTTTCCGACCAGAGGTACGTTCAACGCTCCCCGGAGAGTCCTAAGGAGAGGTCAGTCACGACCCAGGATCCAGGAGTAGAACTCGACTCCGGTCTTGGAGTCCAAAGGAGAACTCACGACTTGACCTAGAGCCCCAAGGAGACCTCAAAGTTGGCCCCTCAGTCCGGACTAGAGAAAACCTCTGTACGTTCAGACGAAAGGAAGTTCGACATTGTCACCACAGTCCGAACGACAGCTCACCTGTATCCCAAGACACAGAAAGAGAACTCCACCGGGTCCCGACAGTGTGTACGGTAGCACAGTACTCAGCTATGCGTCCCACTGTCAGCTCAGTCATGTCCCCTTAGTCCACATAGACCTCACCTAACCCTGTAGCCAACGACCTCAGGTCGACTCACCTAGGTCCCATAAGCTTCCCCTCAACCTCAACCATAGAATCTTATTTAACAAAGTAATCTTTATATTTCTAATCCTATCTTCTAATATCATCCATTTAAGCACCTCTTTTCGCTGACTTATTGAACCTATTACGCCTCTTGATTATTTGGGACTCTGTTCTACAACCGTGGTAGATGCGTCCGGTGGCCGCGGGCGAACGTATCACCTCTCACGGGGTGGAACCCGAGGGAGAGTGCACCCAGAATCTTAGGTCCCGTTTATTCATCTGTACCGCTCGGAGGTGAGAGGTCTACACTTAAGTCGGACTTTTCCTCTCCCTCCCTCTCCCTCTTTCTCTCTCTCAGCTGTGCACTATTTGGTCAGAAAGGTCACTGACCGGGTATAAAATAACAGACCTTCCGAAAAATGTGACAACCAACATGTATCTCTAGTTACCTATTATGTTTTAATACGAGACTGAGAATAACTCTGGTCCGAAAGAGAGACGTATGGGTCGACATATGTGTTCAGAATCCACTAAATGTAGTAGAAGACCGGTCTTGCGGTTAATTGTAAAATACCGGGAAAAGACTATTCCCAGACAGTTGCTCTTTTGGATCAACGGAATTATCACAAGAAGAAGAGTTTAAGACCACGGTAAGAGTCTTTGGTGATTTATTTTAATGTAAGAATGTTTCGTTCCTGTGTCGTTAAATATTGTTCCTTACTCCTTATGTCACTAAATATTGTTTCTCTTTTAAGTAATTGAGTTTTCAGATCACAACGATTGTAATTTTGATGTCATAAGGAAAAAGGTATAGGGTTAATGTAACTAATTATAGGAAGTTCACGGATTTTCTATTTCTGATACCTCCGGACCGTCGTCAGTTACTGAGTTGTCACCTTGGGTAGTGGTTATATTAAAGGTCGAAAGATCTTTTCCGAGATATAGAAATACTTCGAAATTCGATGTACTGAGTCTCCCAACCCCCCGACATAGTGTTCAACGTTTTCAGGTCCCCTAGGACAGGCCGTTCAATCTCTCGGTAGTCTTCCTAAACTCGACTCTGTGTGGAAAGTATACGTCCTCTGGTCAACCTCGAGATTCAATCGAAAAAGGTCTCTTTCCACCAACCCCTATCGGGGGACATTACAGTCTTCTCATATCATCTAGTCTGTCATATGTCTGTCTAAAACCGAAACCTCATTTACGAATCCGTCTCCTGGGTACTCTAGACTGAACGGAAGGGGTAGTCCAGAGAGGTGTACTGGAACAGCTCCCACCCTAGAGGGTACGACCGAGGGTCGTTAGCCCCAGAAAACCTTACCACGGTGCTGGGGACCGTAAGGTGAGCTAAAAGTTCAACTCTTGTGGAGGTGAACACCACACTGTCCTTCCGGTCCTAAGTAAAGAGTTGCTTCGTCCTTTTACCTGGGAGTCGAGCTCTACTCCTACCTTTTGACGCCCAGAAGAGCTCAACACACCCCTTGGAACCATAAGGAGAACTCTCCTCTGCAAATAAAACCCCTTTAAGAACTCAACGTAGGTCCTACAGTTCCTGGGAAGCTTCCAATTCTCTCTTCCACCCTAAAGAGATCTCTGCGACGTCGCCTTTACCCGGAGTAAAGCCCAACTCCTCTCTTAGAGGACCTAAAAGCGCTCAACACCGTCCTTTGAATCCCAAGGAGAGCTCAATGTTGCCCCTGGAGTCCCTGGGCGAGCACCCCGGAGTCCTTTCAGGACAGAGGGATGCTCAACGCTCCCCGGAGAGCCCTAAGGAGAGGTCAGCGACGACCCCGGTTCCATGAGTAAACCTCAATTCCGGTCTTGGAGTCCCTGGAGAGGTCACGACTGTACCTAAAGCCCCAAGGAGACCTCAAAAGTGTCCCCTCAGTCCGGAACAAAGCACACCTCTGTACGTTCAGACGAAAGGAGAGCTTGACATTACCATCACTGTACAAAGGAAAGTTCAACTGTATCCCTAGCCACCGAAAGAGAGTTCCACTGTGTCCCGACAGTGTGCACGGTAGCACAACTTCCAGCTAAGAGCCACACTGAAAGCTCAGTAACGTCCTCTTAGTCCGCATAGACCTCACATAACCCTGTAGTCCCAGAAAACCTTACCACCGTGTTAGGGACCTCAAGGAGAGCTTATAATTCAACTCTGGTGGAGGAGAACTCTACGTTGCCTTACGGCCCTAAGGAAAGGTCTACTTCGTCCCATTACCTGGGAGTAGAGCTCTACTCCTCCCCTTTTGCACCGAGAAGAAGTCAACACCTCCCTGTGAGTCATAAGGAGAGTTTACCTCTGCACATCCAGCCGCTTCAAGAACTGAATGTAGTGCCGACAGTTGCGGGGAAAGTTCCGAGTTCTCTCTTCCACCTTAAAGAGAACTCTACGGCTACGTCTTTTGCCGGTATAGAGTGCAACTCCCCTCTTAGAGGACCAAAAAGAGCTCAACACTGTCCTTTGCACCCTAAGGAGAGTTCAATAGTGCCCCTGGAGTCCCTGGACGAGCACAACGAAGTTCTTTCCGGTCAGAGGTACGCTCAACGCTCCCCGGAGAACCCTAAGGAGAGGTCAACCACGGCCCAGGAGTCAGGAGGAGAACTCGACTCCGGCCTTGGAGTCCAAAGGAGAGCTCACGACTTGACCTAGAGTCCCAAGGAGACCTTAAAGTTGACCCCTCAGTCCGGACCAGAGAAAACCTCTGTACGTTTAGACGAAAGGAGAGCTCAACATTGACCACAGTCCGAACGACAGCTCACCTGTATCCCAAGACACAGAAAGAGAGCTCCACCGGGTCCCGACAGTGTGCACGGTAGCACAGTACTCAGCTATGCGTCCCACTGTCAGCTCAGTCATGACCCCTTAGTCCACATAGACCTCACCTAACCCTGTAACCAACGACCCCAGGTCGAGACCACCTAGGTCCCATAAGCTTCCCCTCAGTTTAAACCGTAGAATCTTTTTCAATAAATTAATCTATATTTCTAATCCTATCTTCTAATATCATCCATTTAGGTACCTTATTTCTCCGACTTTAGAACCCAACGTGCCTCTCGATTATTTGGGGATCCGTTCTCCAAACGTGGTAGATGTATCCGGTGGACACGGGTGAACGTATCGCCTCCCACGGGACGGAACCCGAGGGAGAGTGCACCCAGAATCTTCGGTCTCGTTTATTCGTCTGTACCACTCGGAGGTGCGGGGTCTACGTTTAAGTCGGACTTTTACTCTCCCTCACTCTCCCTCTTTCTCTCTCTCTCTCTCAGTTGTACCCTATTTGGTCAGAAAGGACACTGACCGGGTATAAAATAACAGGCCTTTCCGAAAAATATGAAAACCAACGTGTATCTCTAGTTACCTATTATGTTTTAATACGTCGTAGTCGTCGGGACTGAGAATAACTCTGGTCCGAAAGAGAGACGTATGGGTCGACATATGTGTTCAGAATCCACTAAATGTAGTAGAAGACCGGTCTTCCGGTTAATTGTCAAATACCGGGAAAAGACTATTCCCAGACAGTTGGTCTTTTAAATAAATGGAATTATTACAACAAGAAGGGTTTCAGACCACGGTAAGAGTCTTTAATGATTTATTTCAATGTAAGAATGTATCGTTCCTGTATTGTTAAATATTGTTCCTTTCTCCTCATGTTACTAAATATTGTTTCTCTTTTAAGTAATTGAGTTTTCAGATTATAACGTTTGTAATTTTGATGTCATAAGGAAAAAGATATAGGGTTAATGTAACTAATTATAGGAAGTCCACGGATTTTCTATTTCTGATACCTCCGAACCGTCGTCAGTAACTGAGTTGTCACCTGGGGTAGTGGTTATATTAAAGATCGAAAATGTTTTCCGACATATAGAACTTCTCCTAAATTCGACGTACGGCGAGTTCCAACCCCGTGACATAGTGTTCAACATTTTCAGGTCCCCTAGGATAGTGCGTTCAATCCCTCGGTAGGCTCCCTAAACTTGACTCTGTGAGGAAAGTATACGTCCTCTGGTCAACCTCGTGATTCAATTGAAAAAGGTCTTTTTCCACAAACCCCTATCGGGGGACATTACAGTCTTGCAATATCATGTCGTCTGTCATTTGTCTGTCTAAAACTAAAGCTCCATTAAGAGTCCGTCTCCTGGGGAACCTGGACTGAACGGAACGAGACAGGCCAGAGAGGTGTACGGGAACAGGTCCCACCCTAGAGGGCACGACAGAGGGTCGTTAACGCCAGAAAAACTTACCACCGTACTGGGGACCGTAAGGAGAGCTGTAAGTTTAACTCTGACAGAGGAGAACGCCACACTGTCCTTCCGGACCTAAGGAAAGGGTTGCTTCGTGCCTTTACCTGGGAGTAGAGCTCTCCTTCCTTTTTACCCGTAGAAGAATTCAGCACACCCCTGAGAGACACAAGTAGAGCTCACCTCTGCCGATACAGGCCCTTTAAGAACTCAACGTAGGTCTCACAGTTCCTGGGAAACTCCGAGTTCTCTCTTCCACCCTAAAGAGAACTCTACAGCGTCGTATTTTCCTGGAGTAGAGCGTAACTCCCTGCTTAGTGGACCAAAAACATCTAAACACAGTCCTGAGAACCCCAACGAGAACTCAATACTGCCCCTGGAGTCCCTGGGCGATCACACCGGCGTCCTTTCAGGTCAGTGGTCCCCTCAACGCTCCCCGGAGAGCCCTAAGGAGACGTTAGGGACGACCCCGGCTCCAGGAGAAGACCTAAACTCCGGCCTTGGAGTCCCAAGGAGAGGTCACGACTGTACCTAGAGCCCCAAGGAGACCTCAAAGGTGTCCCCTCAGTCTGGAGCAGAGTACACGTCTGTACGTTCAGACGAAAGGAGAGCTCGACCTTTACGTTACAGTCCGAAGGACAGCTCAACTGTATCCCTAACCACTGAAAGAGATCCACGGTGTCCCAACAGTGGGGACGGTAGCACAACACTCAGTTAGGAACCCCACTGGCAGCTCAGTCGCGTCCCCTCAGTCCACTTATACCTCACCTAACCCTGTAACCCCAGAAAACATTAACACTGTGCTGGGGACCTAAAGGAGAGCTCACAGTTCAACACTGGCGAAGGAGAACGTCACGCTACTTTTCCGGTCCTATGGAAAGAGCTACTTCGTCACTTTACCTGGGAGTAGAGCTCTACTCCTTCCCTTTTGCCCCCAGAAGAACTCAACACACCCCTGGGAGCCACAAGGAGACTCACCTCTGCCAATAAAACCCCTTGAGAACTCAACGTAGGTACCACAGTTCCTGGGAAGTGCGAGTTCTCTCTTCCACCCTAAAGAGAACTCTGTCGTGTCGCCTTCTCCCGGAGTAGAGTGCAACTCACCTCTTAGAGGACTAAAAACAGCTCGATTCCCTCCTTTGAACCCCAAGGAGAGCTTAATGTAACCCCTGGAGACCCTAGGCGACCACAACGGAGTCCTTTCCGGTCAAAGGTACGCTCAACCCTCCCCGGAGAGTCCTAAGAAGAGGTCATCGACGGCCCAGGATCAAGGAGGAGACCTCGACTCCGACTTTGGAGTCAAAAGGAGAGGTCACGAGTGTACCTAGAGTCCCAAGGATACCACAAAGTTGGCCCCTCAGTCCGGAGTAGAGAACACCTCCCTACGTTCAGACGAAAGCAGAACTCGACATTGTCATCACAGTCCGATGGACAACTCAACTGTATCCATAGACACCGAAAGAGAGCTCCACGGTGTACCGACAGTGTGCACGGTAGTACAAAACTCAGCTATGACCCCCACTGTAAGTTCAGTCATGTCCTTTTAATCAATACAGACCTCACCTAACACTGTAGCGCACGACCCCAGGTCGGGGCCACCTAGGTCCCTTAAACTTCCCCTCTGCCTAAACCGCAGAATCCTTTTTAATAAATTAACCTTTATATTTCTAATCCTATCTTCTCATATCATCCTTTTAAGTACCTCTTTTGCCCGACTTATTGAACTCAATGCGGTTCTCGATTATTTGGGGCTCTGTGCTCCAAACGTGGTAGAGACCTCCGGTGGTCGCGGGAGAACTTATCGCTTCCCACGGGGAGGAACCCGAGGACGGTCCCAGGTCGGGGCCACCTAGGTCCCACTAAGTTTCCACCCCTACCTCAGTCGTAGAAACCTTTTTATGTATAAATTAGTGTCTATATCTCTCTAATCTTTACCTATCACATCATCCTTCTAATCACCTCTTTTTCTCAGACTTATTGAACCTAATGCACCTTGTCGTGGGTACGAGGTCTACCCTTAAGTCGGTCCTTTCGTTCTTTCTTCACTGTACTCCCTTAGTCAGAAAGACCTTTGACTAGGCTAAAGAAATAAAAACCCAAACGAACATATGGAAAACAATGTGTATCCTTACTTATATCTCAGTGCGCCCTCAGTCGTCAGGACTGGAAATAGTTTTAGTCCACGAAGTGTATTTACATATTTTTTCCATGTAGTAGAAGACCGGTACTCACTCTGGACGACTGTAAAATACTAGGAAAGAAAGACTCTTGGTTTTTTGAATAAAGAAGGTTCCCACAAAAAAGAATTTGGTCCTTGGTGTGAGGTTTATTTCAACGTAAGGATATCCCACTCCCACATCACTCAATGTTAGTTCTTTCCTTAAATAAATTGGGTTCCAATTGTACTAATCAGAATTTCCAATTATGAATAGAGAGGATATACGAATTTCCAATTATGAATAAAGAAGATATACAATCAATATAAGTAATATTCCCATCCCTTGTACCTCTAAATCGTCGTTTGTAGTCGGGTTGTTTACTTTTAGGAAAGTGGTTACGAGGGGGAATTCTAGATAAATCAGAATTCTATACTATTTCAATGTGAAAATGTATCGTTCCTGTGTCACTATATATTGTTTCATGTCAATAGATAATGTTTTCTCTTTTAGGTAATTGAGTTTTTCAGATCATAGCAATTGTATTTTTTGATGATATAAAGGAAACGATATAAGGTTTATGTAACTAATTATATAAGGGTCCACGGATTCTTATACCTCCGGACCACCGTTAGTAACCGAGTTGTTACTCTTTTCGGGATACGATTAATTATGAGAGTTTTATGAGGTTTTGAGAGACACGACAAATACCAACTCTCCATCATTTGTTAGTACACCCATCACCGTCCTCATACCTATTAGGACAGTGTGTTCGATCAGACAGTCGTCTCTCCAAACTGGACTCTGTAGGAACAGGGTGGGTCTCGTCCCTTAATCGTCGTTAATAACTGTGTTGTTTACTTTTTGGGAAGTGGTTATATTAAGGATTGGTTGGGTAATATGATCATTAAAGATTGAGGGGTTTTCTTAAGCGGAAATTATTCAGATTTTGTAGAGTACGGAGAGTCCAACCCTCCGACATTTGTTAGTGTGCACCGGCCTGCTTGGATATGTCCACCCGATCTATTGGAAGTCTCCTCAGGCATTCGACTTTGTGAGAACAGTGTGGGTTCTTAAAAATAACGGAACCTCGACGTGCAAATGAGGAAGAGACTCTCTTTGCCAATACCCCCTTTCGGGGGGCATTTCGGTCTCCACATCCACTCTCGTATTTTGTCTGAGACCAAAACCCCAATCTACGAGCCCTTGTCCCCCAAAAGACTCCGAACTAGTGCGGAAACGCATACGGTTCGGAGGAAGGAGTACTGAAAACGGTACCCGCCTCAAGGAGTGCGACCGGGGACCGTCCGAGGGAGAGTGTAGTCAGAATCTTCGGTCCTGTACATTCTTCTGTATCACTCGGTGGTGAGGGCTCTATACTTAAGTCGGACTTTTCCTCTCCCTCCCTTTCCCTCTTTCTCTCTCTCAGCTGTGCACTATTTGGTCAGAAAGGTCACTGACCGGGTATAAAATAACAGGTCTTCCGAAAAATATGAAAACCAACATGTATCTCTAGTTACCTATTATGTTTTAATACGTCACAGTCGTCGTGACTGAGAATAGCTCTGGTCCGAAAGAGAGACGTATGGGTCGACATATGTATTCAGAATCCACTAAATGTAGTTGAAGATCGGTCTTCCGGTTAATTTTTAAATACCGGTAAAAGACTATTCCCAGACAGTTGCTCTTTTGTATAAACGGAATTATCACAACAAGAAGGGTTTAAGACCACGGTAAGAGTCTTTCATAATTTATTTCAATGTAAGAATGTATCGTTCCTGTGTCGTTAAATATTGTTCCTTTCTCCTCATGTCACTAAATATTGTTTCTCTTTTAAGTAATTGAGTTTTCAGATTACAACGATTGTAATTTTGATGTCATAAGGAAAAAGGTATAGGGTTAATGTAACTAATTATAGGAAGTCCACGGATTTTCTATTTGTTATACTTCCGGACTATCGTCAGTAACTGAGTTATCACCTTGGGTAGTGGTTATATTAAAAATCGGAAAATCTTTTTCGTGATATAGAACTTCTCCGAAATTCGACGTACGGAGAGTGCCAACACCCCGTCATAGTGTTCAACATTTTCATTCCCCCTAAGACAGTTCGTTCAATCTCTCGGTAAACTCCCTAAACTCGACTCTGTGAGGAAAGTATTCGTCCTCTGGTCGACCTCGAGATTCAATTATAAAAGGTCTCTTTCCACCAACACCTATCGGGGGACATTACAGTCTTGTCATATCATATCGTCTGTCATTTGTCTTTCTAAAACCAAAGTCCCATCTACGAGTCCTTCTCCTGGGAAACTCTGGACTGAGCGGAACGGGGAAGTCCAGAGAGGTGTACTGGGACAGGTCCCACCCTGGAGGGTACGACCGAGGACCGTTAGCTCCAGAAAACCTTACCACCGTACTGGGGACCGTAAGGACAGGTCACAGTTCAACTCTGGCGGAAGAGAACTCCACGCTCCCCTTGCGGGTCTAAGGAAAGGACTACTTCGTCCCTTTACCTGGGTGTAGACCTCTACTATCCCTTTGGGTCCCGAGAAGAACTCAGCACCGCCCTACGTACCACAAGGAGAGCACACCTCTGCCTATACAGCCCTTTGAAGAACTCAACGGAGTTCCCACAGTTCCTTGGAAAACTCGGACTCATCCCTTCCACACTAAAGAGAACTTTGTGGTGTCGGCATTTCCCTGAGTAGAACGCAACTCTCCCCTTAGAGGACAAAAAAAAAGCTCAATGCCGTCCTCTGAACCTCAAGGAGAGCTCAATGCTACCCCTGGAGTCCCTGGGCGAACACACCGGAGTCCTTTCAGGTCACAGGTACTCTCAACACTTCCCGGAAAGCCCTAAGGAGAGGTCAGCGACTGCCCCGGTTCCTGTAGTAGACCTCAACTCCGGCCTTGGAGTCCCAAGGAGAGGTCACAAATGTACCTAGAGCCCCATAGAACCCTCAAAGGTGTCCCCTTAGTCCGGAGTAGAGCACACCTCTGTACGTTCAGGGGAAAGGTGGGTTCGACGTTTTCGTCACAGTCCGAAGGACAGCTCAAATATATCCATAGTCACCGATATAGATCTCCACGGTTTCCCGACAGTATGGACGGTAGAACAAAACTCAGCTAGGAACCCCACTGGCAGCTCAGTCACGTCCCCTCAGTCCACATAGACCTCACCTAACCCTGTAGTCCCTGAAAACCTTACCCCCGTTGGGGACGTCAAGGAGAGCTCACAGTTCAACTCTGGCGTGGTGAACTCCACACCACCCTTACGGCCCTAAGGATAGGGCAGTTTCGTCCGTTTACCTGGGAGTAGGACTCTACTCCTCCCTTTTGGTCCCGAGATGAACTCAACGCCGTCCTGTGAGCCAAAAGGAGATCTCACCTCTGCCCATATAACCCCTTGAAGAACTAAACGGAGTTCCCACAGGTCCTGCGAAAGCTCCGAGTTCTCTTTTCCACTCCCTAAAGAGATCTCTACGACGTCGTCTTTCCCCCGAGTAGAGTGCAACTCCCCTCTTAGAGGACCTAAAAGAGCTCCACGCCGTCCTTTGAATCCCAAGGAGATCTTAATACTGGCTCTGCAGTCCCTGGGCGAGCACAACGGAGTCCTTTCAGGTCAGAGGTACACTCAACGCTCCCCGGAGAGACCTAAGGAGACGTCAGTGACGGCCCCGGCTCCAGGTGTAAACCTCAACTCCGACCTTTGAGTCCGAAGGAGAGGACACGGCAGTACCTAGAACCCCACGGAGGCCTCAAAGGTGTCCCCTCAGTCCAAAACAGAGTACACCTCCGTACGTTCAGGTGAGAGGAGAGCTCGACCTTTTAGTCACAGTCCGAAGGACAGTCCAACTGTATCCCTAGACACCGAAAGAGAGTTCCACCTGTCCCAACAGTGTGGACGGTCCCACAAAACTCTGCTAGGAGCCCGACTGGCAGCTCAGTCACGTCCCCTCAGTCGACATAGACCTTACGTAGCCCTGTAGTCCTAGAAAACTTTCCCACCGGCCTGGGGACCTCAAGGAGAGCTCACAGTTCAACTCCGGCGGAGGAGAACTTCATGCTGCCCTTGCGACCCTAAGGAAAAGGTTGCTTCGTCTCTTTACTTGGGAGGAGAACCCTATTCCTCCCTTTTGGCCCCGAGAAGAATTCAACACCGCCCTGAGAGCAACAAGGAAGCTCACCTCTACCTATACAACCCCTTTAAGAACTCCACGGAGTTCCCACAGTCCCTAGAAAAGCTCCGAATTCTCTTTTCCACCCTAAAGAGAGTTCTACGGAGTTTCCTTTTCCCGGAGTAGCGTGAAACTCCCCTCTTAGAGGAGCAAAAAGAGCTCAGCACCGTCGTTTGAACTCCTAGGAGAGCTCAATACTAGTCCTGAAGTCCTTGGACGAGAACACCGGAGTCCTTTCAGGTGAGAGGTACGCTCAACACTCCCCGGAGAGTCCTAAGGAGACGTCAGCGACGGACCCGGTTCCAAGAGATGACCGTAACTCCGACCTGGAGTCCCAAGGAGAGGTCACGGGTGTACCTAGAGTCCCAAGGAGACCTCAAAGGTGTCCCCTCAGTCCGGAGTAGAGCACACCTCTGTACGTTCAGGCGACAGGAGAGCTGGACTTTTCGTTACAGTCCGAAGGACAGTCCAACTGTATCCTTAGACACCGAAAGAGAGCTCCACGGTGTCCCGACAGTGTGGACGGTAGCACAAAACTCAACTAGGAACCCCATTGGTAGCTCAGTCACGTCCCCTCAGTTCACATAGACCTCACGTAGCCCTGTAGCCCCAGAAAGCTTTACACCCGTGATGGGGACCTCAAGGGGAGCTCACAGTACAACACTGGCGGAGAAGAACTCCACACTGTCCTTCCGGCCCTAAGGAAAGGGCTACTTCGTCCCTTTGCCTGGGAGGAGAGCCTTACTACTCCCTTTTGGCCCCGAGGAGAACTCAACACCGCCCAGGGAGACACAAGGAGAGTTGACCTCTACCCATACAGCCCCTTGAAGAAGTCAACGTAGTTCCCACAGTTCCTGGGAAAACTTCGAGTTCTCCCTTCCACCCTAAAGAGAGCTCTACGGTGTCACTCTTTCCGGAGTCGAACGTAACTCCCCTCTTAGAGGACTAAAAAGTACTCAACGCCGTCCTTTGAACCTCAAGGAGAGCTCAATTCTACCCCTGGAGTTCCTGGGTGAACACAACGGAGTCCTTTCACGTCAGAGGTACGCTCAACACTTGCCGGAGAGCCCTAAGGAGAGGTCAGCCACGACTCACGATCCAGGAGTAGACCTCGACTCCGACCTTGTAGTCCCAAGAAGAGGTCACGACTGTACCTAGAACCCCATGGATACCTCAAAGTTGTCCCCTCAGTCCAGAGTAGAGCACACCTCTGTTCGTTCAGGCGAAAGGAGAGCTCGACATTGTCGTCACAGTCCGAAGGACAGCTCAGCTGTATTCCTACACCGAAAGTGGTTTACACGGTGTACCGACGGTGTGGACGGTAGCACAACACCCAGCTATGAGCTCCACTGTCAGCTCAGTCACGTCCCCTTAGTCCAGATAGACCTCACTTACTCATACAATCCCAGACAACCTAACACCGTGCTGGGTACCTCAAGGAGAGCTCAAAGTTCTACTCTTTCGGAGGTGAACTGCACGTGGCCCTTGCAAACCTAAGGAAAGAACTTCTTCGTCCCTTTACCTGGGAGTAGAGCTCTACTCCTCCCTTTTTGCCCGGAGAAAAACTCAACACCGTCCTGGGAGCCACAAGGAGAGTTCACCTCTACCAATACAGCCCCTTGTAGAACTCAACGTAGGTCCCACAGTTCCTGGGAAGACTCCGAGTTCTCCCTTCCACCTAAAAGAGAACCCTACGGCGTCGTATTTTCCCGGAGTAGAGTGCAACTCCCCTATTAGAGGACCAAAAAGAGCTCAACGTCTTCCTTTGAACCCCAAGGAGAGATCAAGGTTGATCCTGGAGTCCCTGGGCGATCACAACGGAGTCCTTTCAGTCCACAGGTACGCTCAACACTCCCCGGAGAACCTAAGGAGAGGTCAGTCAAGGTCCCGTATACAAGAGTAGACCTTAACTTCGACCTTGGAGTCCAAAGGAGAGGTCCCGACTGTACCTAGAACCCCAAGGATACCTCAATTTTGTCCCCTCAGTCCGGAGCGGAGAGAACCTCTGTACGTTCAGGTAAAAGGAGAGTTCGACAGTTTCATCACAGTCCGAAGGACAGCTCAACTGTATCCTAGACACCGAAAGAGAGCTCGATGGTGTACCGACAGTGTTAAGGTAGCACAAAAGTCAACTATAAGTCCCACTGTCAACTCAGTCACGTCCTCTTAGTCCACATAGACCTCACGTAACCCTGTGGCCTCAGACAACCTTAACACCGTGATGGGGAGCTCAAGGAGAGCTCACAGTTCAACTCTCACGGAGGAGACTCCACGCTGCCCTTACGGCCCTAAGGAAAAGGACTGCTTCGTCCCTTTAAGTGGGAGTTGAGCTCTACTCCTCCCTTTTGACCCCGAGAAGAACTCAACACCGTTCTATGAGCCACAAGGAGAGTTCACCTCTGGACATACAACCCCTTGAAGAACTCAACATAGTTCCCACAGTTCCTGGGAAAGTTCCGAGTTTCCATCCACCCTAAAGAGAGCTCTGTGGAGTCGTCTTTTCCCTGGGTAGAGCGTAACTCCCCTCTTAGAGGACCAAAAAGAGTTCCACGCCGTCCTTTGAACTAAAAGGAGAGCTCAATACTGCCCCTGGAGTCTATGGGAGAGTACAACGGAGTCTTTTCAGGTCAGAGGTACACTCAACGCTCCCCGGAGAGTCCTAAGGAGAGGTCAGCAACGGGCCCGACTCCAGGAGTAGACTTCAACTCCGGTCTTGCAGTCCCAAGGTGAGGTCACGACTGTACCTAGAACCACACGGCTCCAGGTCGGGGCCACCTAGGTGTATTAATCTTCACCCCTGTCTCAGCCACTCCTTTTTGAATAAATAAACCTTTATATTTCTCTCTAATCCTTTCTTATCACATCATCCTTTAAATCTCCTCCTTTCTCCGACATAAGGAACCAAATGTATCTTTCGGATATTACGGGGCTTTGTTCCCTGAACTTGGCAGATGAATCCCGGTGTCCGCGGGGGAACTTATCGTCTCCCACGGGGCGGAACCCGAGGGAGAGTGTACCCAGAATCTTCGGGCCCGTTTATTATCTATGACGATCTTAGATACGGGGTCTACCCCTAGTCGGTCTTTTATCTCATTCTTTCTTTTCTGTGCCCCCTTGGTCAGAAAGGTCCTTGACCGGGTAAGAAATAACAAGTCCTTTCGAAAATATGAAAACCAACATGTATCTCTAGTTACCTATTATGTTTCAATACGTTACAGTCGTCGGGACTGAGAATAACTCTGGTCCGAAAGAGAGACGTATGGATGGACGTATGTGTTCAGAATCCACTAAATGTAGTAGAAGACCGATCCGGATAATCGTAAAATACCGGGAAAAGCCTATTCCCAGACAGTTGGTCTTTTGAATAAACGAAATTTTCACAACAAGAATGATTTCAGACCACGGTGAGAGTCTTTCGTCATTTATTTCAATGTAAGAATGTATTGTTCCTGTGTTGATAAATATTGTTTCTTTCTCCTCATGTCACTAAATATTGTTTCTCTTTTAAGTAATTGAGTTTTCAGATCACAACGATTGTAGTTTTGATGATATAAGGATAAAGACGTAGGTATAATGTAACTAATTATAGGAGGTCCACGGATTCTCTATTTCTTATACCTCCGGACCGTCGTCAGTAACTGAGTTGTCACTTTTGATAGTGGTTATATTAAGAATCGAGAAATCTTTTCCGAGATATAGAAATTCTACGAAATTCGAAGTACGGAGAGAACCAACTCCCCGACATTTGTTAGTGTTCAACATTTTCAGAGTTTGACAGTCCGTTCAATCTCTCGGTAGTCTCCCCATACTCGACTCTGTGAGGAAAATATACGTCCTCTGACAATTGACCTCGAGATTCAATTGAGAAAGGTCTCTTTCCACCAGTCCCTACCGGGGGACAATACGGTCTTCTCACTTTCGTGTCATGTTACTTCGTCCGTCTGAGACCTAAACCCCCATCTACGAGTCCTTTTTGGTCCCCATAGGATCTCCAGACTAGAGTCGGAAACTGAAGACGGTCTGGTAGAAGTTTTACTGGAAACGTTACCCGTCCTAAGGGGTACGACCGAGGTCCGTAGCCCCAAGGATGTCTCAAAGATGTCCCCTCAGTGCGGAGTAGAGTACACCTCTGTACACTCAGACGAAAGAAGAACTCGACATTTACATCACAGTCAGTAGGAAAGCTGAACTGTTTGCCTAGCCACCGAAAGAGAGCTCTACGGTATCCCGACAGTGTGGACAGTAGCACAAAGCTCAACTATGAACCCTACTGTCAACTCAGTCACGTCCCCTTAGTCGAAATAGACCTCACCTAACCCTGTAGCCCTATAAAACCTTAACACAGTGCTGGGGACCTCAAGGAGAACTCAAAATTCAACTCTGGTGGAGGAGAACTCCACACTGCCCTTGTAACCCTAAGGAAAAGGCTGCTTCGTCCCTTCATCTGGGAGTAGAGCTCTCCTCCTTCCTTTTGCCCCGAGAAGAACTCAACACCGCCCTGGAAGCCACAAGGAGAGCTCACCTCTGCCCATGTAGTCTCTTGAAGAACTCAACGTAGTTCCCACAGTTCCTGGGAAAACTCCGAGTTCTCCCATCCACCCTAAAGACAGCTCTGAGGTGTCGGCTTTTCTCGGTGTAGAACGCAACTCCTCTTTTAGAGGACCAAAAAGAGCTAAAGCCCGTACTTTGAACCCCAAGGAGAGCTCAATCCTGTCCCTGGAGTCCCTTGGTAAGTACAACGGAGTCCTTTCAGATCAGAGGTACGTTCAACGCTCCCCGGAGAGCCCTAAGGAGAGGTAAGTCACGGCCCCGACTCCAGGTGTAGACCTCAACTCCGACCTTGGAGTCCAAAGGAGAGGTCACGACTGTACCTAGAGCCCCAAGGATACCTCAAAGTTGTCCCCTCAGTCAGGAGCAGAGTACACCTCTGTGTGTTCAGGAGAGCTCGACAGTTTCGTCACAGTCGGAAGACAACTCAACTGTATCCCTAGTCACCGAAAGAGAGCACCACGGTGTCCCGACAGTGTTGACGGTAGCACAAACCTCGGTTATGAGCCCCACTGTCAGCTCCGTCACGTCCCCTTAGTCCAAATAGACCTCACCTAATCCTGTAGCCCCAGAGAACCTTAACACCGTACTGGGGACCTCAAGGAGAGCTCAAATTCAACTCTGCCGGAGGATGACTCCACCCTGCCCTTGTTGCCCTAAGGAAAGGACTGCTTCGTCCCTTTACCTGGGAGTAGAGCTATACTCCTTCCTTTTACCCCGAAAAGAACTCAACACCGTCCTGGGAGCCATAAGGAGAGCTCACCTCTACCTATACAGCCCCTTGAAGAACTCAACGGAGCTCCCACAGTTCCTGGGAAAGCCCCGAGTTTTCCCTTCCACCCTTCTCAGGGAGTATCGACCCAGACCCGGACCTTGTTTCGGACCGGAGTGTGGTGGGTAGAAAGTGTGACATCAGTCTCACGTAGGATAGGACCCATAAGAAACACTAAGAGACCCATCGAAAGACAGGGGTATATGTGTGTAGTTTTACGACTACTACCCATTGGAAGGGAAGAGAGTGTCGAGATCGTGACCGGAGAGTAATGTTGGTTTGAGGTGAAGGTTCAGGACAGGGATGTCGTCACCCACGATGTCCAGGTCCTGGGTCCCTAGATGGATCCCCTCTGACTCTGGACTCTGAAGTTTAGGGTTGTTGTGGTTCGGTCGACCCATGACCAGTCGTGTGACCCGTATAGCCTGGAGACACGGACGTCCTGGGGGTCGGTGTCGGTGGCTACAGGGTGGGGGAGTCGCTCTTATAGGTGAAGGTGAACGTGGACATGGACGAGCCCAAAACCATCCTCTAGGGCTCAGTCCCCTACTCAGTGGTGGAGACGTCCCTATCTGACGGGACGGGAGACGGGTTCTGGGTCTACGGGTGATACTGACTGGGTGGGAACGTCCCTATTACCCGGGGACAAGACCTGTTTCTGGGTCTCGGGAAAGTCCTTTGTACACCAGGTCACCTCGTCAACCGAGACGTCGGAGACAGGGACGGACGAAGTGCACCTACGGTAGTTGAGCGAGGAGTGGGTCCCGTCTAACTCACGGGAAGGGGCTCGAATAAACGTAGACCACACACACATCGAACGAACACTACAAAATAAAAAAATACCGAGGTACATAAAAAAAGACAATTCAAAACAATTATTTAAAATGGAATTAACTACATTGAACCCTTATAATTCCGGAAGTGTTACGACACATTGGTAGTGGTTACAGATGTAAGCGTAGAAGAGTAAGATAGGGGGGTGAAGGGTCGTTTCGGATCTAAGTACAGTTCGTGAGGGGTAAGGAGGGAGGGGGTGGACTGTTGTAAGTCAAAAGAAGAAAGAGGTAAAGAAGGGTAAAAACCCCACAGGTGTTAGTTCCGGTTAGTGACTTTACTATCTTTTTAACTAATAAAAAGACTGTCTTTCCCTTGTAATACCCACGAATCAGAACAATCTGAGAAACGTCAGGGTACCAAAAATGTAAGGTACCTCAATAGATCCGGTCTTATAACCTTACCCATTGAAAAAGTAAGAGGTCCACTAAAAAGACTGAGAGGTGTATGACATTCTGATTCGAACTCTTAAGAAAAATAAAGTAAAATTCATGGTAAACCCATTGACTTTCCTGTCACATCCATGAAAGTCCTACAGTAGACGTTTTGGTTCGGGAAAGCCGTTTACATTAGGCTTGGAGGTATATCCGTAAGGACAACATTTACACTGTTGAGTCAGTCTTCCCTCTACGTCTCGAGAAGGACTAGGTGTTTGTTTAAGTGTCTTCTTCGGTTTTCTCTCTCGACTTTTTACTTGTTGTGGTTGTTGGTTTTTCGCAAGGAGTAACCTGTTTCGATCTCTTTTGTGTTGTAGGATACCGGGTTTTTGGGAGAACCTTTACTTACAAGTTATTCCTTCTCTTCTTTGTACACTCCCACCTGTCCGGTACGGGTACCGGTCACATCAAAACTCTGTCGGACTGAAGAGTCTACTTCTGTGTACGGTCACATTTGGGAAACGTCTCTCGTCACTACCAGTAGTGGTACACTCACAAATGAGACCACAGTTGTACGGGGCCCATGGTGTGCTCCCTCGTCTGCACCCAGAGAAGGAGACGGGGTGAGGGAGGAAGTCCTTCCGTCGAGTCCACGAAAGTCCTGGACGGACGGACAGATCGAGTCGGTACTCGACGCTGGTGGAGGTCCCATCTGAGGTTGAAGAGAAGAGATACGTGGCACTTGGACGTGTGTCACCCGGAAGTCTTGGAGTTCTTTGAACGGGGTGGGAGTGATCTCGGTCTTCAGAGGGGACCGTAGGATTTCGGACACCTCAGTGAAACTGGGTTCGGGATCAAGACCTGGGGACCTCGGATGAAGTCGGGAATGTCACACTTATTAGTCCAGGAAATATGTGTCTAAGAGTCGACAGTCTAGACTCGAAACCTAAGTGTCAGTCGAGACAGGGAGGGTACCGTCGGTCCACCCGGTGGTACGTCCGTTTCCTCGTGTACTCGACTCAAAGTTCCCTCCGTAACTTTCCTGTCGTGACCTATGTTGAACAACGTTTTACTCCCTCCCACGGACGTGTAGAGTCTTTTCCGGCGACCACAAATTCCCACCTCCTCCCGGAGCTACCACGTTTCCTTTCTCTCTATGAGTCCCGGTTTCCGAGAAACGGAGACGAAATCGTCGAGGTTACCATCGGACACTTGTAACTTGTCCGTTACACCAGTGTACTCGTGCTGAGATTAAAGGAGTCTTTCGTTCTCTTTCCCTCGTCCCACACCCTCCTGGGTCTCCCACACCGCCCCACCTACTTCCCTCCACGGTAAGGAAAGAAGTCACGTTTGACTGAAACACTCAGAGGCTCGACGGTCTGCCGTCAATGGTTCAGTCCAGGGGCGTCGTGGGTCACACCCGACCCACGGAATCGGGGACAGTGTGTCTGTTCGAAGTGGTACACTGGAGGGACTCAAGATTGTCGTCCTTGACACCCCAAACAGACGCATGTGTGAAGGAACGATATGGACTCAATGGGGGAAGAATCTCGAGTTCAAAACAGGAGATCTTATTCCGGTAACTAACGATGGAATTATCCAACCATGGAATTTGGACACTGCTGAGAAATCCCATTAGGATGTTAATCATCGACCACAATTCTCTATTACCCGAAGGGACTATGGAGTCGAACACTACATTTGAGGACGGAACGTCCTCTCGGGTCAAACCAAGGACCCAGTCCTTTAGGACTAGACGACGTCTTCCCAGTCCGATGGATCAGGTTATTAGAACCCGGAGAAACACCGAGTCCTCCATTTCTTAGACGGACGTACGTCTCTGGACCCAAGTTTGGGACCCTAACCTTCTAGGGGACCTCTTCCCTTTCCGACGGGTGAGGTCATAAGGACGTACGTCATAAGGTACTTATGTTTCAGATATCCCAGCTTTTCTCAGTCTGTACTATCTTCCTGAACAGGGAAGTGAAAGTTGTCTATAGCGGACTTAGGTCTAATCTGACTTCAGAGGGTCACGGTAGACCGTAAAGAAGGGACTTCGGTCGGTTTTGGTTGTGTGAACATAAACGTCCCGAGGTGAATCGGGCGACCTGTCTTTTGGTCGCACCAAGGTGCTCGAGTGTCTATTCGTCCTCCCGAGTGGCCGTTTGCTGAAGGGAGGTCAGAGTCCACCTCGAAGTTCTGGTGTCGTCCTCGGTCGCGAGGGTTTTGGACCCGAGTCGTCGCGGGAGAAAGAGTTAGGTCACGGAGACGGGACTGCCCTCGTCTTTCCAGTGGTTAACGGGGTCCGACTGGAGTGCGAGGAGGGTGACGACATCTGACTGGAGTGGTCGGGGCGGGGAAAGTCGTCTTGGTCTCGAGACGAAGGGGAACTAACGTCGGACTCAGGGCCCGGACCCAGGGCTAACCAGTGACGGGTTCAGGACTCGGGTAGTGCCATCGTTCCCTCCTACCTTGTGTGTCTAACCTGTCTAAGTCCAGTACACGGGTATGAGAAGTCCTGTGGACACTCCCAGAGTGGTATACAGTCCCATCTCTGTCACGTTACGGGGTTCTCGTCCCGACTCTTAGTCCAGTGACACAGGAACACGAGGTACAGGACCCTGCTCGAACGTGTTGCAGAGATGTGTCGTGAAACAAGAGACGTCTGTTTTATAAGTACTGTGTGGAGAAGGGAAGGGTCCGTATCAAAGTGAGTTGTGATAAGTTCCCTCGTTCCGGAGGACAAACTTCTATCAGAACCTCTAGCGGGAGGATCGTAGATCCGAAGAAGACACACAGTACCATCTTATTAACTAAGTCACTTTTTTACGGGTGATCGTGGTGGTGTACGACGAGACCCGAAAGTCTTAAGAACGGACAAGACTCATCTCCTGTACAAGGTCCCCGGGGAGTTTACCTCACTTAAAACAGGTTCCTTCGGGGACTCTGTGACTTAAGGAGTTAGTGGAAAGAGATACGGAATTTGATTGTTTAGAAATTTTTACGTAATATAGAACTAATATTTCATTCCATAAGTGAGTAGTGTTTAACAATATTTTAAAGAGTTCA
This sequence comes from Capra ibex, assembly GCA_006410555.1. NCBI lineage: Eukaryota > Metazoa > Chordata > Mammalia > Artiodactyla > Bovidae > Capra > Capra ibex. Next base: position 49,990 of record SJYO01032405.1, read on the forward strand.
AAAGGAAAGTTAACAACCAAGAAGCATACACAGAATTAAAGATACCACCACAAAACACTCCGTCCCTAGGTTGAATGAAAGGGTTACCCACGTTTCATCGGGTTTACCCGGACGAGAGAAGGAAATGTATAAGTCGAGTCAAGTCAAGTCAGCGAGACAGTACAGGCTGAGACTCTGAGGTTCTTTGTGTCGTGCGATCCGGAGGGACAGGTAGTGGTTGAGGGCCTCAAGTGAGTCTAAGTGCAGGTAGCTCAGTTACTACGGTAGGTCGGTAGAGTAGGAAACAGCAGGGGAAGAGGAGGACGGGGGTTAGGAAGGGTCCTAGTCTCAGAAAAGGTTACTCGGTTGTGAAGCGGACTCCACCGGTTTCATGACCTCAAAGTCGAAATCGTAGTAAGGAAGGTTTGTTTAGGGTCCCGACGGGAGGAAGTCTTACGTGACCAACCTAGAGGAACCTCAGGTTCCCTGAGAGTTCTCAGAAGAGGTTGTGGTGTCAAGGTTTCGCAGTTAAAAAGCCTTGAGTCGTGAGAAGTGTCAGGTTGAGAGTGTAAGTATGTACTGTTGACCCTTTTGGTATCGGAACTGATCTGCCTTGAAACAACCGTTTCATTAATTACAGAGACGAAAACTTATACGATAGATCCAACCAGTATTGAAAGGAAAGTTCCTCATTCACAGAAAATTAAAGTGCCGACGTGTGTGGTAGACGTCACTAAAACCTCGGAGGAGTTTTATTACAGACTGTGACATAGGTGTTAAGGGGTAGATAAACGGTACTGCACTACCCTTTCCACGGTACTAGAAGCAAAAGACTTACAACTCGAACTTCTGTACAAAAGTGTTAGGAGAAAGTGAAAGTAGTTCTCCGAGAAATCAAGGAGAAGTGAAAGACGGTATTTCCAAACAGTAGACGTATAGACTCCAATAACTATAAAGAGGACCGTTAGAACTAAGGTCGAACACGAAGAAGGTCGGGTCGGAAAAAATACTACAACAGACGTATTTGCTATATCTTCGTCCCCCTGTTATATGTCGGAACTACATGAGGAAAGGGATAAACCTTGGTCAGACAACAAGGTACAGTTCAAGATTGAAAACGAAGTACTGGACGTATATCCAAAGAGTTCTCCGTCCAGTCCACCAGACCATAAGGGTAGAGAACTTTTAAAAGGTTGTGAAATAACACTAGGTGTGTCAGTTTCCGAAACCGTATCAGTTATTTCGTCTTTGTTTACAAAAAGATCTTGAGAACGAAAAAGCTACTAAGTCGTCTACAACCGTTAAACTAGAGACCAAGGAGACGGAAAAGATTTTGGTCGAATTTATAGACCTTCAAGTGTCAAGTACATAACGACTTCGGAGCGAACCTCTTAAAACTCGTAATGAAATGGTCGCACACTCTACTCACGTTGACACGCCATCAAACTCGTAAGAAACCGGAACCTTACTTTTGACTGGAAAAGGTCAGGACACCGGTGACGACTCAAAAGGTTTAAACGACCGTATAGCTCACGTCGGGAAAGTATCGTAGTAGAAAGTCCTAAACTGTCTCGAGGTGACCGTTAGGTAGTGGAGGTGATCAAAGAAACATCACTACGATTCCGGGTGAACTGAAGTGTAAGGTCCCACAAACTATTATGCACTCACTAGTGTGGTAGCACTAATAGACCTAGCACTTCTAGAAAGACCATGTCAAGACACTTAAGAACAGTGAAGAAGAAATATAGAAGATGAAGACAATCCAGGTATGGCAAAGACAGAATTAGCTCGAGTAGAAACGTACTTTACTAGGGAACCATAGAGATTAAAAGACCTTCTCTAGAGATCAGAAAAGGTGGGAAGACAAAAGGAGATAAAGAAACGTAACAAGTGAGGACTTCCGACAGAATAGAGAGGAACTATAAGAAACCTTGCTACACAAGTAACGAATATAGAAAGGAAAAAAGGAAACGAAAAGAAAAGAGAAGACAAGTGTCGATAAAGATTCCGGAGGAGTCCGTCGGTAAAACGAAAAAACGGAAAGAAAAAGAACCCCTACCAGAACTAGGGACAAGGACACGTTACAGTGCTTGGAGGTAGGTATCAAGTAGTCCGTCAGATAGTCCAGATTAGGTAATTTATATAAAGAGTGAAGGTGATATATTAGTAGTCCCTAAACTAAATACAGTATGGACTTGACAGATCACCAAAAAGGATGAAAGAAGTTAAATTCAGATTTAAATTGTTATTTTTCAAGTACCAGACTCGGTCAGTCGACGAGTAGAACAAAAACGTGTGACATACGTCGCAGAGGCGGAAACCGACGTTTCTTATATTGGTCAGACTAAAGGCACAACTGGTAGACTACTACAGGTACACATCTCAGAAGAGAACACAACAACCTTCGTCCTCAAACGATACTGGTCACGCAAGAGGACCGTTTTAAGATAATAAATGAGACGAAGTAAGACATGAGGTTCCGGTTTAAACGGATAATAAGGTCCACAAAGAACTGAAGGATGAAAACGTAAGGTCAGGGGATCTTACTTTTCCTGTTGAAATACCCCACAATCAAGATTTTCTAGAACTTTCAGAAGTATCTTGGAAAGTTGCAGCAGAAGTCGTAATGACCAACCCCGTATCCGAACCTAATGGACTATAACTCACCAAACGGAACCTCTCCTTGTCTCTAATAAGACAGCAAAAACTCTCCCGTAGGTTCATGACGTAAAGTCTAAGAAAACAACTGGCACTACCGATGAGGTAAAGAAGATTCCCTGAGGACGGGTGTCATCATCTATATTACCAGTAGACTGAATGCAAGAGGGTAGGGTCAGGTAAAATCAAGCGACTAAGGATTTTACAGTTACTAGTGAGAACGGTAGAGGACAAACTGGAGAAGGTTAAACGGAACTAAGGACTTGGATTGTAAGGTCCAAGGACACGTTGTAACGAAAAATGTCGTAGCCTGGAACGAACAAAGTGGTCAGTGTAGGTGTTGACCCATAACACAAACGAAACCGAAGTAGGGAAGTCAGAAAGACCTCAATAAAGAGGTGACTAGAGGTCATAGTATAACCCGTGGCTGGACCCTCAAGGAGAAAGTCATAGGAGAGTAAAACGGAAAAGTATGACAAGTACCCCAAGAGTTCCATTCTTATGACTTCACCAAACGGTAAGGTAAGAGGTCACCTGGTGTAAGGCAGTCGGGAAAGGTTGTACGGGCTAGGTGGAACCCGCCGGGGAGTACCGTACAGGATCAAAGTAACTCAATCTGTTCCAACACTAGGTACACTAGTCTAACCGATCAACAGACACTAATACCAGAGTCACACAGACGGAAGACTACGGCAGCGTGTTACGGATGGTAGAATGAACCCAAAGAGAATGGAACCAGCACCTCATACATAAGTACCGACGAGGTCGTTTCACGTCGGTGACGAGGAATGGAACCTGCTCCCCATGGAGTAGTCCCGGCGGGGAGGACTGGAACTTGCACCTCATCGAGGAGAGTCGGGGGGACGTGGGCGTGTTTTGGAAATCACCACAACTTTGATGTTTAGACACACAGTTGGTGTCCATTTCACATCAACGAGTCTGCACAGACTGAGAAACACTGAGGTACCTGATATCGGGTGGTCCGAGGAGGTAGGTACCTTAAAAGATCCGTTCTCATGACGTCACCCAACGATAAAGGAAGAGGTCCCCTAGAAGGGTAGGGTCCCTAGTTTAGTACCAGGGTGTAACGCCCGTCTGTGAAATGGTAGACTCGGTGGTCCCTTAGTTTGAAAGTGTTTAGTTTTTCCATCATTTGACTTGTATTCTCTGCTGAACGTTCACTACATAGACTATTCGGCAAGGATACATTTTATCTGATTCTTGTTTGTCGTGAGTTCAAAGGTTCTATTTTTCGTGGTGAGAACAGGGTAGGGGGTTGTGGTTGACGTTTGATTTGTGAAATCGAGTGAGATTGGATAGGGATTTAGGATAGGCATTAGATTGTTATAGGTACACGTAAGTTTCCGTAGGTAGGTAGGTGTCCTCTCTGTCTCTCTTTCTCTTTTTCCTTCTGTCTCTGACTTAAAACTTTCCTTTTCTTACTGTACAGATCTCTCTCTGTGACTTGTTTTCTCTCCTTTACTCATCTAAAATGTCTGAAAAAGTATTTAGATAGAGTTCAATCTTCATTAATGTCACGGGTAGGTGACGTCTTCACCCTTTTACTGGGTTCGAATACTCTCATTTCCTCTTATTACGTCCCTCGGTAATATCCGAGTCGGTGGGTGTCTTCGGTTCTACCCCGTGAACTTGGTCTTAGAGTTACCTTTTTTCTCCTGGTCTTTCAACCCAGGAGAAAATTTATTCTCTTCCACTGGAAGGTCAGAAGGAAAGTCAGAAGGTAACCACCTCCCCCTCCCGACCCAGGGTTTTACCATCCTTCCCCCTTACGGAAAAGGCTCCAGGGTCTCGGGTAGGTCCGGACAAAGACGGGGTAAGACACGATCCAGTCGGTACATAACTTATAACGGAAACCTTTCAGGGTCCCGTGTTCTAGGTACACTATGGTCGGGGTACTTTCCGTACATCCACAACATCCGACTGTCTGGTTCCGTCATCTACTCTCTAACTGGGGTGAGACGTCTACCTCTCTGATCCCTTTGGGACTCCCCGTATACCGAACGGTTCCCGGTGTAGTGTCTACTCTTCTTCCTCGGACAGATTCTCTCGACACGGGAGTCTCGAGTCCGGGACCGACGTGGGTCCGGACGGTTTCGACACCTCACTCGTCACACCCACAGTGACACGGACGTGTACCGGATTCCCCCACCCACTTGTCTGTCTTTGGGTATCCAAGCGAACCCCTCGAAACACATTCCCTGGAGTCGTTCCTTGGGTCCTTTACTGCAGTGAAGGACCGTTGTCTTGGGTTGTCTTGTGTCTTCGGCCTAGAGGTCCGGAGTGTCGTCTCTCCTCGGGGGTCGGTCAAGTGTCCGTCGGTCCTACAAATCGACAAACGGGGAACGGTCTCCGACCCCGGAGCCCTCTCGAGTGGTCGTCTCACACAACCTTACGTCAGCCACGACGGATCCTGTGGGGTGGACTCTCCGGAGACCGGAAAACGGGTTTCCTTGTCTTTCCATTGTGCCCTCGAGGTCGGACCCGGTCCAGGGGAGAGGGTAGCGTAGGTCCATTTGGACTTAGGAAAGGGACACACACACCTACCCCCAAAGGACCCCATAGAGACGGAGTTCGTTCGGGGAGCCTACACCGAGTCTTCAGACACCCGACCTACACAGGTGTGTGGTCCCCTCTCGTCCGACCCGTCTTACCCCTTTCAGGTCCTTCGTGGCCGACGGGTCCTTCTGGGGTGTGGGAGTCCCCGCAGAGGAAGTAGGTCCCACCCATGGACTCGTCTGTGTACAAAGACGACCGTCGTCTTAAAGCTCGTCCGTCTTCGTCGGCTGTATGACCAGTCCGGGTTCAGTCATTTGAGGTTCGTCCCGACCGACAGTCAGTCACAGTAAAGTCTCGAAGGGTCAACTACACCGGTTACTCCTCCCGTGAGGTCATTGGAGGGTCTCCCTTCACAACCTAGTGGTAGGGGGACGGGCACTTCGGGTCACGTCCCAGGTTCACTCGCACGGGTACCTCCCTAGTCGGATTGACCCTTACTTTTCCTTCGACCCTTCCGGACGAGGTGTGTGGTGGGTCCTGTGTGGGGTCCCGGGTCAGAGTCCGACGATACCTCGAGTCGTGTGGACCGAGACTGGGACTCGGGGCTCTTGGGGACGGAGACTCCGTAGTCCACCTGGACCTCGTGTCGTGGTGTCTCATGTCTCCACTTCTCCGACCCCGACACGTACACTCACACACCCCTCCCCCACGACTCGATGTGTCCCTCCTCAGGGGATCTCGACCCGGACCCGGACCTTGTTTCGGACCGGAGTGTGGTGGGTAGAAAGTGTGACGTCAGTCTCACGTAGGATAGGACCCATAAGCAACACTAAGAGACCCTTCGAAAGACAGGGGCATATGTGTGTAGTTTTACGACCACTACCCATTGGAAGAGAAGAGAGTGTCGAGATCGTGACCGGAGAGTAATGTTGGTCTGAGGTGTAGGTTCAGGACAGGGATGTCGTCACCCACGATGTCCAGGTCCTAGGTCCCTAGGTGACTCCCCTCTAGCTCTGGACTCTGAAGGGAAGGGTTTCTGTGGCCCGGTCGACCCATGACCGGTCGTATGACCCGTATAGCCTGGAGACACTGACGTCCTGGGGGTCGGTGTCCGTGGCTACAGGGTACGGGAATTACTCTTGTAGGTGGAGGTGGACGTGGACATGGACGAGCCCGAAACCGTCCTCTTGGGCTCAGTCCCCTACTCAGTGGTGGAGACGTCCCTCTCGGACGGGACGGAGGACGGGTTCTGGGTCTACGGGTGCTACTGACTGGGTGGGGACGTCCCTCTTGCCCGGGGGCGAGACCTGTCTCTGGGCCTCGGGAAAGACCTTTGTGGAGTAGGTCTCCTCACCAACCTAGACGTCGGAGGTAGGGACGGACGAAGGGCACCTACAGTAGTTGAGCGAGGGGTGGGCCCCTTCTAACTCACGGGAAGGGGACTCGAATAAACGTAGACCACACACACATCGAAAGAACACAAAAAGAAATGCCGAAATACATAAAAAAAGACCTATGTTCAGTACGAAAATCCGACCAAATCTCTGGTATCTAAGTGTCGAACATATAAAAAATATGAGTTGATCTAAGTTGTAAATCGGTCTTAGTTCTTAGTGACTTGAAAGAAAGTCCTTCAGACTCTTAATAAAGAGGAAGACCTATGAGTGAAGAGGAAGACGAAAGAGTAAAAGTATGGTTATGTAAGAGAGAAAATTTGCTAATGTGAGGAACTAGTTGATGAACAAAGAAAGGAGATCGTAGTCTGGAACAAAGAATGCAAGCCGGACTTCAAAAGAGTGCTAGACGACTTTGATCAGAGCCTACGATTACTGGCAGAAGAGAAATGACAGCCGAGACAAAGCACGTAATGGGTCAACGACAGCCTCGTTGTGCAAAAAGTGAGACCTCAACTCTATTAGAGAGGAGATTCCTAAAGACGAAAGGTTCCATACATAAGTGAAACGACACAAACAAGACTATATACACAAGTTAAAGGACGAAAACTGTGAGACTAACCGAATCTAGAGAGACCTGTGTAACATTGTAGTTTCAGAAAAGAGATTCTAGTAGAGAGCACACTACGTCGAACTAAAAGTCGAATAACTTCTATGAAAGGTGACATCTATCAAGACCCTTTCGAAGAGTAACAATAGCGAATCTAATCGGTGTAGTTTGAAGTAAAACAGGACGTTCGTATCGGTGAGCAGAGAGTGAGAGACCTTCCGTTCAAGACCCAGAGAAGAACTACAGACTGGAACTAGTACTAGCACATTCCGTCGTCGGGCAGATCTTGCCATCCTAAAGTGCAGGCAAAGGTCAGAAACAAATGAAAGAAAAAGCAAGAGGTCGAATCTCCAATCGTAACATAAGAGTCGACAGTCTCGTAATTCGACCGGACATATCACCCTATATCAGAAACAATTGCAAAGGAGTGAGTCAAAATGACGGAAAACATCTAGTAGTAGGAAATGAAACTCTTAAAGGTACAGGAGTTTTATCAAGAGAAGGAAAAGGACCACGACTACAAAGTCACGTAGATAGAGGTCAGAGTCGCACCGTTCAAGTAGGACGTCGCACACCAAAGACACGTTGTCCAGAAAACGAAGAATTGTTGATAGTCTTTGGATTCACTTTGTTTCCTCTAAAAATCGATCATGAGTTATTTCACTGTAAGGTACTAAAGGAGACTTTACTTTCTGATTGAACATACAAATACGTTACTTTTCTGACGTGGTTCACACAGAGGTTGTCCCTTTTTATTCCAAGTTAAGTTAGGAGTCTGAAATATGTTCGTCTTTAAGGGTTTCTAAGTTTGTAAATTACCTTCTGTTACTTAGGTGCTTTCATTTTTTATTTAGGGTTCTCTGAAAAGTTCTTCGGGTCTTGACCTTTCCGAAGAAAGACTTGATGTTGTTTGGGTCTTCCGAATTTTATTTTCTAAGTATCTAGACTGATGTGAATTTTTAACGTAGACTACACCTTATAAATATATTACCTTTTGATCATTCGGTATTTTTTCTTCCCTTATTACGATAAACTTCGTTGTCCCTACCTGGATCTGTAATAGTGGGATTCACTACATTCAGTCTGTTTCTGTTCACAATATAGTATGACGAATATACATCTTAGATTTCACTTGAATAAGTGTGTTGTCTTTCTCTGAGTACCTGTGTCTTTTGTTTGAATACCACTGGTGTCCCCTTTCGCCCCATCCCCTTCCCTATATAATCCTACAACCCTAATTGTATATGTGTGATGATCTATATTTTATTGGTTCTCTGTACATGACATGTTGTATTTCTTGATGTGAATTATAAGACGTTCTTCTTAGACTTTGTCTTATACACACATGTACACTCACACACACACTCACACATACACATAATCAGTGAGTTAGTACAGGTTGAGAAACGCTGGGGTATCTGATATTGGACGGTCCGAGGAGACAGGTACCCTAAAGGGTCCGTTCTTATGACCTCACCCATCGGTAAAGGAAGAGGTCCGACGACGACGATTCAACGAAGTCAGTATAGGCTGAGACACTCTTGGGTATCTGACGTCGGGTGGTCCAAGGTCGCAGGGACCCTAAGAGGTCCGTTCTTGTGACATCACCCAACAGTAAAGGAAGAGGTTACGTACTTTCACTTTTCACTTTCCCTTCAATGAGTCAGCACAGACTGAGAATCGTTGGGGCGCCTGACGTCGGATGGTCCGAGAAGGTAGGTACCCTAAAAGGTCCGTTCTCATGACCTCACCCCACGGTAACGGAAGAGGTGGAAGAGGTCCCCTAGAAGGGTTGGGTTCCTAACTTGGGTCCAGAGGACGTGACGTCCGTCTAAGAAATGTCAGACTCGGTCGTCCCTTCGGGGTAAATATATTATATGTGTGTGTATATGTATATATAGACTTAGTGACACGACATATGGACTTTGATTGTCTTATAACAATTAGTTGATATTAAGTTATTTGTTGTGGTGAACGATCCAAATATTTGTGACATAAACTATGGAGGATATGTAGATGAAGTGTCGTTCTCGGAATGGAGACATATTTATCTGATTTAAAACATGTTTTTCAAAAAGGAACTCTTATACGATGGAAGATTGTAAAATTATCCGTTAATGTTCTTAATGTGGATAATTGTTGACATGATCCGTCAACATGTTTATAATTAATTGAGTAAGCGACATTACTAAGACCTTTCCTTTTTCAATTTTTATACTCATTCGACGTCGGAAAAGCGGTACAGAAACCTGAGATGATTAGAAGAATGTAGTTTTGTGTACAGAGATCATGTTTGTGTAGTTATGTTTTATTCGAAGGATAAAGTAAGTACCATGTATGTGAGTACCATTTATTCCATTTTAAATCTTTCGAGAATCTTTTGATACTCTAATAAAAGACGACGTTATTGAAAGTAATAGACAGGTATTATAAATTTTATCATTCTACCCCTTTTATGTTACTTTTTGTGAATTATTGATAGTGATTTATATATAATACCGTATAGATAGTGACAAAAGTTTTCAAGGAACATGACTTTATTCTGTGAGTGTCTCGTCTCACGAGTAAAAGAGTGTTCGTCTTCTTACTGTAAGTTTTACACCAGAGACTTGACGGATATCGAAGGAGGAATGGTAGTCCCCTTCACTATTTGATTGGATTACTAGTTAGCTCCTTCACTTTAGTAATGGTTTTGGGTCTTATAGAAATTAACCATCGTTCTCAAGAGACACAAAAAAAAAAAAAAAGAGGGCAACCACACCCCCTCCGTGAAAATATACAACAAGATTTCTTTGTTGAAAAATTTCACAAGTTTTCACAAAAATGTTGACTACAACGTCAAAAATGTTTTGC
>SJYO01032449.1:0-10000 GCA_006410555.1 Capra ibex
CATCTACAGTGACCTCTTACGTTCACGTAGTTTAACGGTGTTTATTGTCCTTTAATTACCTTTTATTTATTATGATGGGAAGGTCATACTTGACATAAAACCCCGTTATTTTTTATGGATCACTAATTTCTTCGGACTTGTGGTTTCTTAACTACGGAGGTTTGACACCACGATCTCTTCTGAGAACTCTCAGAGAACCTGTCGTTCCTCTAGTTTGGTTAGTTAGGATTTCCTTTAGCTGGGACTTATAAGTAACCTTCCTGACTACCACTTCAACTTCGAGTTTATGAAACCGGTGGACCACACTTCTCGACTGAGTGACCTCTTCTTTTTTTTTTTTTTGACTACGACCCTTTCTGATTTTCATTTTCCTCTTCTCCCGTTGTCTCCTACTCTACAAATCTATCATAGTGGTTGAGTTGTGTGTATTTAGACTCGTTTAAGACCCTCTACCACTTCTTGTCCCTTCGGACCACACGACATCAGGTACCCCAGTGTTTCTCAACCTACACTGAATCTCTGATTTGTTACTCACTAATTTCTTTTCAGAAGTCATCTCCTTTTAAGGTGGGTTTTTTACGCTTCTTTACTGTTGTAAACTTTTAGTGTTAGGAATTCACAAATGAATCATTTATCTGCCCTTTGGGTAATCTTTTTCCAGTTGACTTTTCAGACGTTAATCTCTAGTTCGACAGCGAGGGTTTCGGTGTACAGTAAGTCTCAGTTGTGTTGTCTCCGACCGTTCGTACCATTCAAATCAGCTACCCCTCCACCCCCTACGAACACTACGAAGTAAAACCTATAAATAGATACTATCTAAAAGGTCTCAACTTTGAAACCCCAGTTCCCCACTTAAAACTGTCTACGTACACCGGTTTGGTGGGGGAGGTCGATAGGGTCCGTCACGTCTACGGAAGAATACCCAGAGCCCGAAGGAACTCAGGTTTACTCCCTAGGGTCTCCTTTCGACAGGTTAGGTGTCGAATGGGTGGTCCGTGGGTACGACAGGGAGACCCTTTTCTCTGGACTCCTGAATCGTTCCCAGTATGGTACAGTCGGACCTGGACAAGAGTACACCCCACCGTCTCTCGAGACACTTACGGATGAATTGTCTGATCACAGAAACACCCAACCCCAATGGGATTGGGATTTGTTAAAGATAAACGTAAGTTATATTATTACGGTAACGTCGTATAATTTTTAATGTAAAAACTCTACGTATGAATTCATGGACTCTAAGTTTGCCGTACTGCGGTCCTTAAATAGAGTTCAACCAGGTATTTCGTTCGTACCGCTCCCACCACTACTTCGATAAAGTCGTAATTTTTTCGACTATTGGTACTCTCGACCCACTACCGGACACCCGGAAGTAGTGTGAAGACGAAATGCATACTAGTGTAGAAGTGTTATTTAGAGAAGTTAGTACGATGATTTTTTTTTCCAAATTACTGTACCTTTTTATACAGTGTTCATAATACACTTCATTAGTTTTAATGTATCGACTTGTTTTATACAAGGACTGAGACGTTTTTATCGTCTGTATTGAAAGAAATAATTTCTCAGGTTAACGATACCACCCTTGTACTGTTCAAAGGTCTTGAACATGTGATCGATCTGACGTGACTTGAGGGTAAGGGTGGTTCCCTATTTGAAACTGGTCTCGTCCCCCCTACCTGTCTCTGTGTTAAAAGAGAAAACGAAGAACGTGACAACCGACCCCTAAATTACTCCTGTGTGGCCGGGGTAGTCTGTGACGTCCGGAACGTGGATTTGACCCATCTTGTCCGACTAGGTTTCGACGAAGAAGTGACATGTCTGGTTGATGACACTGGTCCTTTGTGTCCAAGGGAGGTGTAGGGGAAGGGATGGATTGGATGGGGTACACTGTGTATCAACCCCACGGGGGATTCAGGACCAGGGGAGTGAGACGAGGAACTGGTCTCGCAGACAAAGATCTGACCTGTACAACTGGTGTCGTCATTTACATTTATTAACCGGGAGCTTATACTTATTGGTATTGAGAAGATTCACGAGTCGATAAATTGCGAAGTAAAATAAAGCATAAAAGTAAAAAATAAATCAGTTGTGACAAATGACTCGAGAATGATATCTATTTCGTCGAGATTTAATCAAATGGTTTTTGGATGAACGACTTACTTTATCGTAAGTGGATTACTGTCAGTCCCTTGAATGATCAGTAATCCCGAGAGGTTATTAAAGACGTGATTGGGGGAGAGGGGAGAGGAATAAACGTGAAATATGTGAATCATTGAAGTCGTACGCCACGGAGAAACGTCAGTGTCAGTGGGTGATGTCATAGACAACCCCCCTCCCCCAACTCCCCGTCACCAAGGTCCTGGAGGAACCCTGGTTTTAGATGTGTACGAGTTGAGAGGAATGTACCGGATCATAAACTAATATTGGGTGTGTATAGGAGGGAAATTAAGTAGAGATCTAACTAATGTTATGGATTGTACTACATTTACGATGCATTTGTCAACATTTATGTTAGATTTACGATACATTTGTCAACAACCATGTGTCGTTTAAGCTCAAAACGAAGTGTCTTGGAAGACCTTAAACTTATATATATATATAAAAAAAGGTACACGTCAACGACTTAACCACCTACGTCTCTTATGTACCTATGTTTATCGACTGACATAGATATTTATAATTATCCGGAGAACGAAACGGTTCGTTTATAGTGTCCCGATCTATTTGTCCTTTGTTGTCGGTCTCCTGTCGGTATTTCCTGATGAATAGTAGAATTGTTTAGAAGACCCCGTTACTCCATTCTAGTGTCCAGAGACGTGACCTCAAGACAACCCATCCACTCGTCATTGTGGTATTTTGTATTTTTTGTAAACAGACCTATCTTCATATGTTACATTTCCCGTACAGGTGTGGATGACAGTCGAAACATTTCGTGTCGTTCCTAAATACTGGTATTAAAGTTTCTGTGGTTGACTCGTTAGGTCTAAGGTCTTACACAGACTACAGGGTTCTGGTCTTTCGTTGTCTCGGTTTTGACCTGTGTGAGGTGAGAGGATTAAGAATAAGGTCCGCAGAAGGTGAAGACACACCCGGTCGTTGAGACTCTTTCCGAAGACTGGTTGTAAGACATGATTCTATATTTTCTGTCTCTGGTGCTCAAGACACGGGACACCCCGAGTGTTCGAACAGTGTTACTCGTTTCGAGGTCTTCCTTGTGAGATTTACGTGAAATATATCCTGTACGAGAGAATTGATTTGTAAGACTCACCTTTTACCCCCCTTACGTCGTTTCTGTTCTATGTTGCTTCGTGAATTCTCAGACACACGGACGCACACACGATTCGGTGAAGTCAGTACAGGTCGAGAAAGACTGGGATACCTGACATCGGACGGTCCGAGGAGACAGGTACACTAAGAGGTCCCTTCTTATGACCTCACCCTAAAGCCTCGGATAGTAAATAGTTTCTTACAGGATCCAGGTCGTTCCCATAATAGTCCTCCTTTTGTACGAGGGACAGAAAGTGACGGTCGTGAACTTGTCCTGTTGTGTCCGTCCTGTGAGAACTTCTTCTCTGTGTCTCCTTGTCACTGTCGTGTGTCGTCCCTGTGCAGGTCGAGAAAGAAGTAGATGACCTGTGTCATGTCTCAGGTCTGTCCTTCTCTTTGAAAGTTATGTCTTTGAATGGGAACCTCTGTTGTCCTCTGGAAACGGGGTGATCGGACTTACTACGTACCTTGAAAAGACCAAAATGACATAAAAAACAGTAATAATCCTAATTTAATGAGTTACTGTTAGATGGGGAATTAAAAGTCGTCAAATCTTGATCTACTATAGAGTCTCTACCATACTGAGGAGGTTAAACCGGACATTTCTTCAGTTCCGGATCTATCAACTCACTGTAGGGTCTAATATGAACCCCCTGCCGATCCACCCTCGAAACACAATACAGGATATTGTAGTAATTAGATTGTCAAGTCAAGTCAGCGAGTCAGTACAGACTGAGAAACGCTGGGGTACTTAACGACGTGCGGTCCGGAGGGACAGCTAGTGGTTGAGGGTCTCAAATGAGTTTGAGTACAGGTAGTTCAGTCACTACGGTAGGTCGGTAGAGTAGGAGACAACAGGGGAAGAGAAGGACGGGGGTTAGGGAGGGTCGTAGTCTCAGAAAAGGTTACTCAGTTGAGAAACGTACTCCACCGGTTTCATGACCTCAAAGTCGAAATCGTAGTCAGGAAGGTTACTTGTGGGTCCTGACTAGAGGAAATCTTACCTGACCAACCTAGAGGAACTTCAGGTTTCCTGAAAGTTCTCAGAAGAGGTTATGGTGTCAAGTTTTCGTAGTTAAGAAACCGTGAGTCGAAAGAAGTGTCAGGTTGAGAGTGTAGGTATGTACAGGGGACCTTTTTGGTATCGGAAATGATCTGCCTGGAAACAACCTTTACATCAGAGACGAAAACTTATACGATAGATCCAACCAGTATTGAAAGGAAGGTTCCTCCTTCGTAGAAAATTAAAGTACCGACGTTATTGGTAGACGTCACTAAAACCTCGGGGTTTTTTGTTTCAGACTGTGACAAAGGTAACAAAGGGGTAGATAAACGGTACTTTACTATCCTGGTCTACGGTACTAGAAGCAAAAGACTTACAACTCGAAATTCGGTTGAAAAAGTGAGAGGAGAAAGTGAAAGTAGTCTTCCGAAAAATCAAGGAGAAGTGAAAGACGGTAGTCCCACCACAGTAGACGTATAGACTCCAATAACTATAAAGAGGACCGTTAGAACTAAGGTCGAACACGAAGAAGATCGGGTCGCAAAGAGTAATTAGATATTGGTAGACAAAAATTAAATGTAAAATTGTCACATCTTTGTGTTACCTATAAAAAAGGACTACACATAAAAAATTACGAACTTCGTACTTATTATATTAACGATATAAAACTTTCCGTATTTTGTATTCAAAAACAAAGATATCCGGTGTATGGACTACGTTTGACTTAAATTTGTTCTTAGAGTAATACAATTAAAAAAGACTAAAATATCGAGTCTGTATATTTAAAGAGGACTTTAGGTTTTAATTGATAGTTGACTTTATCATTCTCCTTTACTCCCCGAAGGGACCACCGAGTCACCATTTCTTAGGAGGACGGTTAGATCCTCTGTACTCAAACTAGGGACCAGGCCCTTCTAGGTGTACGACACCTCGTTGATTCGGGTGCGTGGCGTTGATAAATCGGACACGAGATCTCGGTCCTTGGTGTTGATGACTCGGGTGCACGGGATCTCGGGTACGCGACGTTGTCTTCGTCGGTGGTGTCACTCTTCGGACACGTCCCGTTACTTCTCATCGGGGACGAGAGGTGATCTCTTTTCGGGGACGTCATTACTTCTGGGTCAAGTCGGTATTTATTTATGTAAAAAAATTTTTTTCTCCTTTACTCCAGTAACGGGTCGTTTATACTACATCACTTCTTCCTCTCTAGTGTATAACACTTAATAGTATATGTCTACTGGAAACGACCTCATTCTTTTTTCTCTATTCCGGTTCATGACAGCTCACCTATAATTGTACAGATCACAGTCTAAGTGTTACGACGTTCAAAATGTCCCTCTATTTGGGAGATTCCTCGAGAAATCTCGTATTTGTAGATCCTGAAAGAACTCTTTTCTTTCGGTTGTACACCAGTTTACAGACCTGTCTAGTGTCCTTCGAGTTCCTGGGTTGACCCGGGGTGGACGTCTCTGTTGCGTCGAGTGTTTCCCGAGGCATGTTCCACCCCTCGAGAAACGAGGGATCTTGAGTCGCGGGTGACTCGGGTGACGGTCACGACCAGGTCTGTAAGAGTGTCCTTCTACGGATGACCGTCCGAGATTTGTGGTCCATTCCTTCCCTTTACCTTTATAAAATTTAAAATATTTTGGGATGTCTGACTCATATCTAAACGGCCAACAGATAGACTCGGGATTATCATTCACGGACATTACACAGAAGTATTGATAAGACTTCTTCACCTGACGTGACGTACCACTGGGTCCTGAGTACATACTACGTAGAAACAATGTCCTGTGACGCTTATCTCTTCTCGTCAATTTTTTTTTTTTTTTTTGTACACAAGTCGTAGTTGATGTCATTTGGTAGTGAGTCTGTGTCGTAAGTTCACTGACCCACATCTCTTGAGACTGATGTCAGTGACGTCAGATGATTTTAAATATCTTTAAATATTAAAACCGAAAAAAGTTCCTTCTTCTTTGACACGTTGAAGTTAACTAGTTCGACTTTATACTGTTCTTGTTCGACTCTTTAGATTGGATTTCTTAGATTATTTTAGGTGGTTCCTAATAGTATCTTGTATACACTATTACTGTTGGCTGAGGAAAAGTCCTGGATGCAATCTAACACCTAAAGAGACCATTAAAGAAGTTTCTAACACTTTGTTTACTTTCAAGTTTCCTTTTTTTTTCAGTTTTTATAGTTTTCCTTTTTACCAAATTTTTTGAATTAAAGTTAGACAATTCTATTTAAGTATTCACTGATATTATTTACTTTCGAAAGTTTATCGAGATCGATTCCTCCAAAATGTATAAATTTCGTCAGGGTTTATTTTCTTTACTCTGTGTGTCTAGTGGCGACGATGAGACTTTAAAACTTCAGTTTATAGTGACTGAAAAGACCGCCCTCCCGTTCAGTCGCCAGTTCAAGTCGGAAAGGTCCCAACGTCAGCGTAGTCATCTAGAGGTTGGTCAGAGACTTGTCACTTGAGTGAGGAGGGTTCTGTTCACCAAGGGTCCGACCTGGGAGACACTCCCTACAGAGAGACTAGGACTCACTCGGTGTGTTTTATAATCGTTTAGGTCGAGGAGGTAGGACTTGTGTAAGTTAGAAGAGGAAGTTATGGTTGACAGGGACAGTTACCTCTCGGTGTCTTATGAAGATTCTTCTCGTCATTCTCAAGACCTTTCCTCCGTCACTCCAAACGAAATTAAAATCTCCCTACAAAATTGTCCTCTGTCACTGACCACCCGGACTCCTCTCCTACACTCCTTGAACGATTGAACGTGTGGAGGGTCTGGAGACCGAAGTCTTTGACACATTTCCCGAGACGTGTACGATAATGGTGGGTGGTCCGTCCGTTACTTGTTCCCTCGTCTTACCTAAATCTCTTCTCTCTTGAAGTCGAACCTAGAGGAGGGTGTCAGTATATCTCTAAAAAAATTCTGTTCTCCTTTAAACGTAGACCTTAAGTATCTCTCTAGACTTGGTCTTTAACCTTATACCTCAGTAGGTATACATCCCTTTCCTGACGGGTCCTACCCATAATCCCACCTGATTCGAAGTCCGACCCCCTTCGTTGTAAATCATTCTTCCCAAGTCCCCTTCTTCTCCTGGTCCTCTTCCCTCGTTTTCGGTCGGATTTTACATCCTCCATTTGGTCCCTCCTCGTACGTCGTCTTTGGTTTCTTTCGTCGCAAAAGACAAACCTATTTTATGTGTCAACAAATTTACTACGAAAACTTCATAAAAACTTATTAGTCTCTACCGTAATTACAACCGACATTTTGTGTTGTATGATTTAATTTTATAATTACCAAGACCTCCAACTCTAATATCGAGGAGAGTTTCTCGTATCTAAGCATTTTTGACTCCTATGCATTCCAGTTTCTCTTTCAGTATTGTTAAAGTTTTCTTAGACGTGTTACATATGATATAAGATACTGACAAAGTTAATAAAACGACATTTTTGTCAATTTCCCGATGGAAATTTTGGGTATACTGATATCACAATAACACTGAATATTATTCCATATGTAAACCAGAAACAGGTTAAAGACCATGTCTCGAGTATTTTGGGAACCTTGAAGGATTCACTAAACTCACCCTTTTTTTTCCACAGAACTATAAGTGTCGTTCGAAAAAGTTGATGTGGACTGAAATACAATTACGTCACTGAAAACCTTCTTGGAGTCCTACCGTCGACCAACAGTCCTCTTGGGTGACACAGTAATCTCAACCCTGTAAGTCAGGGTGGGGACTGGAGGTCCCTCCTTTCCCCTTGTCTTGACCTCTGACTAAGTTGGTGGTCACCGAGTACTAAATTAGTCAACTCGGGTTTTCCTGTCCCAAGTCTCTCGAAGACCCAGTCACTTGTGTACCTCTAAACCCCTCTCACCATGGGTCCACGAGGGACGGGAAAGGGGTGTGGGACGAGGCACGTAGAGGTTAGATTGACCAGGACTCAATATAGGAGGATATTATGTGACCATTAGACGACTCACTTTACGAAGAGACTCAAGATCCTCGACGTGATTTCCACTTAATTTGGGTTCTTCCCCCGACCACCTTGGATATTCGACGAGTCAGTCTTCAGGTTCACCTGGACTTCTCACTCGTCGGAACGTCCTGACTCAGACACTAGACGTCCTGGGTTGTGGTAGACGTCCATTTGTCACAACAGTCTTAAGACAAATTGACGTCCTGACGAAACACCACACCTTCTTTTTGTGGGGGTGTGTAGACTCAATCACAATCTTAGGATCGATATTTGGTATCTATAATGACTGAAATTTGGAAATCCAAATTTTTTTTATAAGTGTTCTCTCTAGGGTATTTTGAATGTTGTCTTTCTGTTACTTTTACAAAAAATGGGGTTGTTATTGATCTTTATTATGTTTTCAGTTTAAGGATATTCGTTACTTTATGTCCTTCGTGGGTCTTTGATCGAGTCGTTTCTTTTGTGTTTGGTCGATGTTTTTCCAGATATTGAGATAAATTTCCTGTATTTTCTACTAGACTTACTTATTTCTCCAGAAGGTGACAGAACCTCTAATTTTACTGTTATCAGGAGTTTCATTAGATGTTTAAATTATTTAACTTGTGATAGTCCTGAAAAAGTCTTGGAGTTGGTAAATTAAATTTAAATATATCTTTTGATGTTCGGGTCGTCACCGATTCAGGCTATTGCAAGTTTTACACTTTTTCCTCTGGAAGAGGAGGTCCATTGTTCTGTATGACGTTTCATGCAAATACTCTCGCCAAACCATGGGTTACTTCTATTTTTTTATATGTACATTCCTTTTCTTGTCTGGGAGTCTGTACCTGAATAGATGTATGTCCTTGCTATATTTCAACCGTAATTTTTGGTTACTCATTTTTGAGAAATCATCCACTACAACTCTTGTGACAGAACGGTCCACACAGCATGGTGTGTGATTCTCCAGAGACCTGTCTCGTCTACAACTCTACGTCTACTACTTTGCTATTGTGATACCTTCCGACACCTACTCTCTTACGACCACTGGAACCGGATTCTTTGCCAAAGAATTTACTCTTCTTTTATAGTGTTTGGTATATACTTTTGTCTAGACTACTATAGTTTTAATTCATGAAGACAAGTTGTTTCCCGTGTTGTTTAAGTTTTTTCCCTATTTTGTGATCCCTTTCTCTACATATTGTAGATTTTAACTAATATAGGAATTCTAAAATTAACTTAGGTGAGGTTTATCAAATTTGTCGTTCTTGGTAGGACATCCTGTCAGAAACAGGATGTCTCAGAACCTCCCCGATTTCTGTTTCATTTCTGGTAAGTGGTTCGGTACTGACTTTTGGTCTGGTGTTTTCGACACCGACGGAGAAGAGACTAGACTTAGTGAAACGGCGTGTGGACTTTGATTGTGTTATAACATTTAGTTGATATGAAGTTAAATTTTTACCAATTTATTTAACGAGAAATTCATATATACCATATACCCTGAGGGTCTACCGAGTTACCATTTCTTAGAGGGACGGTTACGTTCTGCTACACCCAAGTTAGGGACCCAACCTTTCTAGGAGACCTCTTCCCCCATGGGTGAGGTCATAAGAACGGACTTTTAGGGTACCTGTCTCCTCAGACCGTCCGATGTCCAGTGCTCCAGTGTTTTCTCAACCGGTACTGAATCACTGATTTGTTCGTTTGTGCGTATATATCATATATTAATAAATATATATTATACAACATAAATATACACA
>SJYO01032450.1:0-20000 GCA_006410555.1 Capra ibex
AGAAAAGGGGGAAGCAAATGTAAACAGTGAGAACAGCAGCTCCCATTCAGAGTCTAGAGGCAAATCATTTTCTCTCTCTCACACGTGTGTGTATACACACATAAGAAGGTATGTAAGTTATTTTTTATGAGTGTCCTCGATGTCAAATTCCTCAATTTTGTTGGTAAAGCTGAAGCTTGGGGGATGAAACAGCTGTCCTTAACATCTGGAGCTCAAGTTCTGATCTGCCTCTTCACGACTCTAGACTCCATGCTTGTCCTTGGTGCCGTGCTGGCTTGAGGAAGTTTAAAAGAAAGAACTTTTCAAAAAGCAGGTGATGCATGAAGGTGGAAGGTGGGATGTGGAATAAACAGATCTCAGGCGTTTCCTTTTTACCTTAATCATGACCAGCTCCTGATGCCCACATCAGACTCCAAAGACCCAGGCCAGGTGTGAGTGTTTCTCTCACGACCTTGCCTTTCTGGTGAAGCTCAGCCTTGTCTTTCTCTCCCACATTTGAGCATCTCTGGAGAAGAGCAGCTGTGGGACAGTGGCTACCATTCAGCGTTTTCCTCAGGGGCATTGTTCTCCCTTGGGGGCCGATGCTCTGCTGCAGCCACATGGCGCGACTGGACCAGTAACGTGCACAGGGTTCTGAGGCTTCCCTCACCCTGGACCATCCATGCAGCAGATTCTGTGAGAAGGGGCCCTGCAGACTGGGCTGCACAGCGATTCTTCTGTATGTGATGAGACAAATGTTTACAAAGATGGCCTGCTCTCCTGTTTGCATGGTCAGGACAGAGAGTTGGGGGCCCTGGTGCCCTTTCTCTCCTTGGCAGGAAGGTGGCCTAGGGCAGAGGAGTAGTGAGAGGGGAGTCCTGGACCCGGCTGTGTCACTCCTGCTCTCACTTTGAACACGTCCTGTTACCTGCCTGAGGTTTCCACAGCAAAATGAGGACACTGGTTCAGCGGTTTTCCAAGAGGTTTTGTTGCTGCTCTGAAACGTCCTCTATGACTGATTAGCAATTAGCAAGGGGTTAGCAAGGTCTTTGCAGCACTTGGGAACCATTTAATGAGTTATGAGAGCCTCTGCTTATCTGCTTTTGGAATCCATGTGTCGGTGAATGAACATAAGATGGTCACAGCTAGTAGAGGTGTCTAGAGTTATTTTGGGCTTCCTTGGTGGCTCAGTGGTAATCTGCTTGCAATGCAGGATCCCTGGGTCGGGAAGATCCCCTGAAGGAGGGCATGGCAACCTCCTCTAGGACTCTTGCCTGAAGAATTCCATGGACAGAGGAGCCTGGAAGGTCACAGTCCATGTGATCGCACAGAGTCAGACACAGAAGCGACTAAGCCGCAGCAGCGGCATTAGAGTTATCTTTGCCTGAAGATACAGAGACCGCACGTGTAGTAGAATAGGTTTGACCTTTAGAGAAAAATAGTCCCAGATAGTAACTCCAGATGTTTGTCTCAGGTTCTTCTCTTACTACATGGTGGTGGGGTGGGATTACCCTAAAGGCTACAGGCCATGCCTGTGCAATGCAAAGAAGTCAGGGTTTCAGTTAATGGTAGCAACTGTTACTAACACAGCCTTTTTCTCTTCATCCATCGATACTTAAATGCATATAAATATTATAAAGATTTCTCCTTACAGTTCTCCCTGTGCTCACATCTGCCTGATCTTGGAGGAAAAATATAGTTTAAAAAAGCAAAATTTTTTGTATGACATATGTTAATAAATAGATATATTCAACTAGATCTAATTGAAGTAAACCTTTAAGCTTATTGAGCTGAAAACTTTTCTGTAATAAAATAGGGAGATATGAAGTAATCAAGCTGGGAATATAAATTCAGGCTGATGAGATAACTCCAAGGTCCAGGAGTCAGCAGGCTCAGGGATTGAGTCTCACTTTCTCTATTTACTAGGAGTGTGATCAGTCACCAATAGCAAGCTATCAATTCCTGTCCTTTTTCCATTTATGGAGGGTTTTCCTGCACTTTAGATTCTACCAGCATCCTTGACTGGTAGAGTCACTGGTTAGTGACTCTTATTTCTGCAGCACATTCTGTAGAACAGGAAAGTGAGACTTAGGAGATCCAAAAACTTGTTTATCATGGAGACCCCAGTGTGCCACTTGCTTCCTCCCCAAATTTGCTAAAGTAGAGACAAAGAAATGAGTGCTGCTTGTCTGCGCCAGGATCTGTCCAGTGATAATTACAGGCATTCTAAAATTTCTAATATAATAACTGTGTAACTTAAACTTTATTGTTATTTTGTGGTTTTGGGGATGTTCTTGTCATCTTTTTTTTATTTCCCCAGGTACTCTCGGGAAAATTAACAGATTTGTCTATTTATTTCTTAAATAGTATTCAGATAAAAGTTATGATAGATTCCCATATTCTCAAATCAAAGCTTCACATCCTTCTTAACTTTGAGTGTTTTCTGCTTCCATGGGCAAGCGTCTAATTGGTTTAGCTGATCTGCCGCGTGTTCCTTGAGTGCACTGATTCCCTTTAGTTTTTCCTGCCCAGCCTGCTTTTTTTTTTTGCTCCCTTTTCTTGTATAGTTCTTGTCTGTCACTCTATGACTGGTCTTAAGTATCACTGTGAAGACCCCAGTCAGGTCTTATTCCTTCTGTGGAAGTGGGAAGCTGACATCATGTTCAGCAAAATTGGAAATTTAAGACACACTCATTCCCCGATGAAACGAGTCCTGTGCCTTCACCACCCTGGCCACTAGTTCTCATACCTGTGTCTCTAGCACAGACCTTCACACTTGCATGTCCAGCTGCACCGTGATATCACCATGATATCATCTCACCTTGTCCACAAGTGAAGTCTCCTAAACCGACATCTACTATCTTCCCCAACTCAGTAAATGGAGACCCTGTCCTCCCCCTTCCTCATGTCTCAGACACCACAGTCCTCCTCTTCTCTTACAGCCCACTGCCATCCCATCAGCAGGTCTTACAGACTCCACCTTCCAAGTGTGTCTGGAGTGTGGCCCTGTGGCTCCATTCCTGCTGCTCCCACTCTGGTCCTGACCACCATCATTTATCCCCTGGATTATTCCAGTTGCCTCCTCGCTTGTAGTCACCCTCACCCATTCCCCCTTACTGCCTGTTTCCCACAAAGCATAGAAGCGATTCTTTAAAACACCTCAGACCAGGTCAGTTCTCCCTCCTACCCCTTCCCCTGTTACTGGGAGTAATGCAAGGGCTCCTCCTGCTCTGTCTCTGCCCTCACTCCCCTCATTCTTACTCTGCCCTCCTGCCTCCTTGTCCTGAACGCCTTGGGCATCTCCCCCATGTCCCCTGCACTCGCCCATCCCTCTGTGTGCAGCAGCCTCTCCAGGTCTGCCTGAGTCCCTCATCCTCCCCAGATCTGCTCACACCCTCTCTGAGCAGAGCCCTCACACCCCAGTGTGGACTCGCTTCCTTCCTTTACTCTCCATCCCCCTTAGCCAGCTTGCTTTTCCTTTCTGTCCTCAGTATTTACACTCAGGTTAATTTCTTATATCATCCATCTCCACTATGGAAAGAAACCCTAGAACTTTGTTTCTTTCTGACTGAATTCATCATGCCCTGAATAATGCCTGGTGTAAAGGTCGATCTTCAATAAATAAGTGTGAAAATAGTCAAATGCATAAATGCTGTGAAAAACTATAGAATGAAAACAAATGAGAAACCAAAGAGGTTTTTTGTTTGTTTGTTTGTTTGTTTTTTGTTGTTCAAGGCTATATTTAGTCACTATGAAACATTCCCATTGCCCTTCATCAAATACTTGTATGAAGAGCTGGTCCTAAAGGATTAGGAGGATGGGAATTCCCTGGTGGTTCAATGGTTAGGGCTCCAAGCTTTCATGGCTGAGATTGTGGGTACATTCCCTAGTCAGAGAACTAAGATCCTACAAGCTACATGGTTTGGCTAAAAAAATAAAATAAAATAAAAAAGGATGAGAGTAAATTGAAAGTTGCTCATTCATGTCTGACTCTTTGTGACTCCATAGACTATATGGTCCATGGAATTCTCCAGGCCAGAATACTGGAGTGGGTAGCCTTTCCCTTCTCCAGGGGGATCTTCTCAACCCAGGAATCGAACTGGGGTCTCTTGCATTGCAGGTGGATTCTTTACCAGCTGAGCCACAAGGGAAACCCCCAAATACTGGAGTGGGTAGCCTATCCCTTCTCCAGGGGATCTTCTCAACCCAGGAATCAAACTGGGGTCTCCCGATTGCAGGCAGATTCTTAACCAACTGAGCTATGAGAGGAGGAGAACACATTTTAAATTTATTCTCTTTCCCTTTTCTATCTCTACATAGGATTTACAGCTTCTGGAAGATGGAGATCAAACTGTGATAGAAGACAGAGGAACCCCGCTGAGTGAAGGACAGAAAGCCCGGGTCAGCCTCGCCAGGTAAATGGGGTTTCAGTTGCCATCCTCCCCCTCCCCCTCCGCAGCTCCTAGTGGTCATGAGCACACAGACCGGGCTCATTGGGTGGGCCTGTATGAAGCAGGGTCTTGGTTCTTTCCGTGGACTCCTGGAATGAACCTGGAGTTGTTGGACACCATCATGATTCAGAGATAAGACCCAGGGACTGTGAAGTGTCCTCTCCTGACATCTGTCTACGTTTTCTAGAGCTGTGTATCAGGATGCAGACATCTACCTCCTGGATGATCCATTCAGTGCTGTGGATGTAGAAGTCAGCAGGCACTTGTTCGAACAGTGAGTTTGCTCCTGTGTTTCTATCATCTCTGCTTTCCAGGAACTCTATAGAGATCAGGGAAGAGAGCTCAGGAAAGCCTTTGTGCTTCAGGAGACTCAGCTCACTCTGCCCTCATGCCCCTCTCTCCCCTCCTTTCCCTCCACAGAAAATCCATCGTAGAGAAATCTTGCATCATGATGAGGTCAAGAAAGGACAATGCAGAAGGTGTTCCAGTGTGTGGAGACCAGTGGGGTCTGTGCTTCAGGGAGTGAGGGATAAATGGCAGATTCCCCGTGCTAATTGCAGTTGATGGATCCAGACCCCAGGAATAAGAAAGATGACATACAATTTTTAAGTCAGAGAACAGGACTTGGTAACCTGGTACTTGGCTGGCAGTTTTTTTCCACCATCATTTTTTTTCCTTTTATTTATTTATATTTTTAATTGAAGGATAATTGCTTTACAGTATTTTGTGGTTTTCTGTCATACATCAACAAGAATCAGCCATAGTTACATCCATGTCCCCTCCCTCCCAGCCTATTTATGCTTTGTCACCGAACCCCTGTTTGAGTTCCTTGAGTCATAAAACAAATTCCCATTGGCCATCTATTTTACCTTTGGTAATCTCAGTTTCCGTGCTACTCTCTCCATACATCTCACCCTCTCCCTCCTTCCCTCACCCCCGTGTCCTTAGGTCTTTTCTATATGTCTGTTTCTCCATTGCTGTCCTGAACATAAATTCATCAGTACCATCTTTTTAGATTCCATATATATGTATTAGTATACAATATTTATATTTCTCTTTCTGACTTAATTCACTCTGTATAATAGGCTCTAGGTTCGTCCATCTCATTAGAACTGACTTGAATGTATTCCTTTTTACGGCTGAGTAGTATTCCATTGTGTGTATGTACCACAGCTTCTTTATCTGTTAATCTTCCATCATTTTTTTAAGACACGTGAAAAGCAAAGTTTTCAGTACTGACTGGAAAGACCCTTGGTTTATGCTTATTACTCTGTAGGTTTGAAAATAGTAAAGTCTAGAATTTAAGAATGATTTATTCTACATCAGAGTCTGTTCTCTAGGTATGTAAATCTGGTTTTGTTTTGTGGATAGTTTCATTTTTGCAATATTTTATATTCCACATATTAATGATATCATATGATGTTTGTATTTCTTTTTCTGACTTACTTCACTTAGTATGATAATCTCCAGGTCCAACCATGTTTCTGAAAATGGCGTTCGTTCTTGCTTGCTTTATCCACTCAGCTGTCAGTTGACATTTAGGTTGTTCCCTTGTCTTGGGTGTTGTGAATAGTGCTTCTATGAGCATAGAGGTACATGTGTCCTTTTGTGGCTTTGTCTGGATATACGCCTAGGAGTGAGATTGCTAGATTATAGGGTAATTCTATTTTTAATTTTCTGAGGAACCTCCAAACTGTTTTCCATACTGCCTCTACCAACTTACATTCCCACCAACAGTGTAGGAAAGCTTTATTTTCTTTGTATCCTTTCTAGCCATTGTTATTTTAATGATGGCCATTCTGACTGGTATGAAGTGGTACATCACTGTAGTTTTGATTTGCATTTCTCTAATAATTCATAATGTTGAACATCTTTTCATGTGCCTATTGGCCAACTGTATATATATATCCTTTGGAGAAATGTCTATTTAGTTCTTCTGCTAAGTTTTCAGCTGGGTTGTTTGTTTTGTTTGTTACTGAATTGTATGAAATGTTTGTATATTTTGCAGATTACCCCCTTGTCCGTTGCATCATTTGGAAATATTTTCTCCCATTCCGTATGCTGTCTTTTTCTTTTCTGATGGTTTTCTTTGCTGTGCAAAAGCTTGTACATTTGATTAGGTCCCATTTGATTATTTTGTTTTTATTTCTATTGCCTTGGGAGACTAAGCTAAGAAAAAGTAGATATTATTTATGACAGAGAATATTTTACCTGTGTTCTCTTCTAGAAGTTTTATGGTATCATGTTTTAAGTTTAAGTGGTTAAGTCATTTTAAGCTTATATTTGTGGGTGGTGAGAGGGTGTGTTCTAACTGCATTGATTTACAAGCCTGTGTCTCTGCCTTTGTGTCTTAGTCTCCTCTTCCTCTAAGCACCCCCGTCAGGTTAAATTAGGCCCAGAGTAATGAAGGGTAACAGTTACTTCTTTAAAGTCCCTGTCATGAAATTCTAAGGTACTGATGGCTAAGATGTCAACAAGTGAATTTTGACGGGACATGACTGATTTACAGCAGGTCCAGAATAACAAAGTAGAAACTTCAGCAGAGTCAGCAGATGTGTGAGGAGCTCTGACCTCTGGACACGAGGAGCTGGGATTCCACGTCAACTAAGCAGAGGTTGAACCTGCCCGTATGAAAAACATGCTTAGTGCTGGCATGATGAGAGTTGTGGAAATGAATTTTGGTGATGACTGCATAGCAATGTGAATGTGCTTAACGTCACTGAACTGTATGCTTAAAATGGTAAAAATGGTAAATTTCATGTTAGGTATATTTTACCACAGGATTTCCCTGGTAGCTCAGTGATAAAGAATCCACCTGCCAAGCAGGAGATGCAAGTTGGATTCCTGGGTTGGGAAGATCCCCTGGTGAAGGAAATGGCAGCCCACTCAAGTATTCTTGCTTGGAGAATCCCAGGAACAGAGGAGTTGGGTGGGCTACAGTCCATGGGTCGCAAGGAGTCAGCAATAACTTAGGGACTGAACAACATCAACAACATATTTTACCACAATTAAAACCTGCATAGTAGAATCGAATCTTTTAGAACCCGAGGTAGCAGAGGAGCTGACACATGGCAGGGCCTCCAGCTCTCTAATCTGGGCCCCCTTGCCCATCCTCTCTTGATCCTGACTGGATGAATTTTCCCTTAGAGAAGTGCCTTGTGACTTGTCATGAGTTCAGTGACTGGGGCTAGTGCTGTGACAGGGATTCCCCACCCCCACCCTCCTGGCATCATGAGTAGCTTAGGCTCCCTCTTCCCAGGACCCTGACCTGAACCTACAAATGGCTGTCACCCCATCTTATGTGAGGCTCCACAAGTTCTCCATCATTTCCTGAAAAGTTTCTGCTGGCCATTACATCTGTGTCATGGGAAGGGGAGAGGGAGACATTCTGATTGCTGAGTACAGTGTGCTGATCACTGTAGTTCTCCCAAGTTCTTATTCGAACACAGGAAGTATTTGTAAAGTTTTCTTAAACATTTTGGGTTTAATGACTTGAAATGTACATTCGATGGAAGCAAGCTTGTTTAGATTGTTGCTTGCTAATGACAGCCACATTCTCTAGGGAAACTTAAAGCAGAGAGCATGAAGGCAGTTTATGAAGTCACTCAGCAGCAAGGGGAGAATGTTCTCTAGTTAGAAGGTTGGATGGAATAATATGCAAGAGTGATGGTGGGCATGTCGAAGCTTAGTAATGGGGTTATTGTTCAGTCGCTCAGTCGTGTCCAACTCTTTGCGACCCATGAACTGCAGCTCACCAGGGAGTAGTTTGTATTAGTAATGGGGATTGTTTTATATTACAAGTGAATGACTCACACTCTACTTTATGTTAACAGTTTCCTTCAGTTGTGAATATACATCCACATTTATTAACGTTCTGTGAATTTCATCTGTATGTTGCAGACATTGTGTGGGTTCTGTCACCTACAGAAGGTTAGCGGCCTTAGGGGAACTGATGCAGTGTTACCTGTGTCTAGCTTGGATTTTAACATGTTTCAGCCCCACATCAGCAGGCCCCTGCCTCCTGTGTCATCAGGTCTTCGGGTCTATCCTGACCAGACTCCCACGCTGCTGTCTACACAGCTCACCCTCCGACTCCAGCCCGTCTCAGACCCCGGCCAGCCATGCTCAGAAAGCAGCGCCAGGGCCTCAGAGAACAGGCTTCTTTGCCGTCTATGCCCACCAGCCTTCCCAGCTGTGCTGGCTTTGTGGGGGCCTTTTCTCACCCCTCCCTGGAGAAGGGAATGGTTTCCCACTCCAGTATTCCTGCCTGCAGAACCCCATGGACAGAGGAGCCTGGCAGGCTACAGTCCATGGTGTCACAAAGAGTCAGACATGACTCAGCAGCTGACACTTTCATTTTCACTTTTTTCCCACCCCTGTCTGTCTGTATATTCGGTCCCTCTGTCCCCAAGCTAAGGAACAGTGTGCCAGGGCACAGAAAGAAGGTGAAAAATGGGCCCTGCCATTCCCCCTGCTCCTCCAATGGGTACCTGTGCCCCCTGTCTTCCCACAGCCCACAGAGGGCTGCACTTGACCATTTATGAGTACCCCGCGCCAAGCCCCCATAAGCTGTGAATGCAGGGAGGTACCTCAGCCCGGCTTGTTCAGTCCCAGGACCCCTGCACCTGCTGTGTCTTCTTCTAGGGATGTTTCCCCAGAGAGTCTCAGGGCTCCCATGTCTCCCCATCTAAGACAGCAGCCCCCCTTTCTTTTCCTTCACAGCACATGTCATGGCCTGAAAGGGCATTTTCTATACTCGTTCTGTGTGTCCCCATTTACATGGTATATAGTGTTGTCTCCTGTCTTGACCAGCGGGTGTATCCTTGGCATGTAGGACAGTGCCTGGCTCCTCAACAAACCTCTGCTGACTGGATGAGTGAAGGTGGGGACTCTGTCTTTTTTGTTTTATTTGGTACACATCCCTGTACCATTGGATGTGTCCACTCTTAAAGCAGTCCATTATAGAATTATACATGGTATTATACTTCCTGGTGTACTTCCACACTGGTGTGCTTCCATGCTTCTAGACTTCCCTGGTGGCTCAGATGGTAAAGCATCTGCCTACAATGTAGGAGACCCAGGTTTGATCCCTGGGTTAGGAAGATCCCCTGGAGAAGGAAATGGCAACCCACTCCAGTACTCTTGCCTGGAGAATCCCATGGATGGAGGAGCCTGGTAGGCTAGAGTCTGTGGGATCGCAAAGAGTCAGACATGACTGAGGGACTTCACTTTCATATGGTTATTATAAGATTAACCCAGCCCTTACATAGGAATAACAGTTAAACAACTGACTATTGAATCAATCATTTTTGTGGCATGACTTGGAAATCTTTACTCGAAAAACTTGGAAAGTAGAGTGGTTTGGAGAAATAGCATTATATTTAATTAATTAATTTTTATTTATTTATTTGACTATATCAGGTCCTATTTGCAGCATACAGAATCTTCTTGCTTCATGTGGGATCTTCCGTTGCAACACACAGCCTCTCTAGCTGTGATGCACAGGCTCAGGCACTCTGAGGCATGTGGGATCTTAGTCCCCCTACCAGGCTGGCAGGGATCTAACCTGTGTCCCCTGCATTGTCATGTGGATTCCCAACCACTATTATCACCTGGGAAGTCCCCTAAAAAACGTCTGAAGTTTAGTTACTTGTCTGATGTCATCAGACTTGTGAGAGGGACTGAGCTGCAATCTGCTGCCTCCAGACTCTCACAGGCTGAGCTCTGGCTCAGGTCCCTGAGATTTGCTCTACGAGGGTCTTGGGCACCCAGAGTACCTGCTTAGAGCCCTGCCCGTAGTCATTGGGGCCCTGGACCCATGCACTCACTTCCTTGGAGAGGCTGTAGACCCTCTTGGGTGAGACTGGGGCTGAGTCCCTAGGGGTCTGCCTTTAGCATGTAGAAGCAGTCTGAAGGGGTGCTATGAAAACAACAATAACAACAAAAAAAACCCACTGAGGTTTGAATTCTGAGGAGGTCTTAGCTACGAAAATTGTGTGTCCTTTAGCCTTGGGTGATTTTTCACTCTCATTAGGACTGTGTGGACTCTCTTCTTTCATTTTTGCATTCAGAAAGTTTTCAATGCAAAAACAAAAAACAAAAAAACAACTTCCTGGATGGGACTGGCACCACTTCCTAGGGTCTGCATTTAAAATGTAGCAGCAGAGAAAGCCTTTGTCAAAATTCAGCATCCATTTATGATAAAAACTCTCCAGAAGGCAGGAATAGAGGGAACATACCTCAACATAATAAAAGCTATATATGACAAACCTACAGCAAACATTATCCTCCATGGTGAAAAATTGAAAGCGTTTCCCCTCAAGTCAGGAACAAGGCAAGGGTGCCCACTTTCACTACTACTATTCAACATAGTTTTGGAAGTTTTGACCACAGAAATCAGAGCATAAAAAGAAATAAAAGGAATCCAAATTGGAAAAGAAGAAGTAAAACTTTCACTGTTTGCAGATGACATGATCCTCTACATAGAAAACCCTAAAGACTCCACCAGAAAATTGCTAGAACTAGTCAATGAATATGGTAAAGTTGCAGGATATAAAATCAACACACAGAAATCCCTTGTATTCCTATATACTAATGATGAGAAAGTAGAAAGGGAAATTAAGGAAACAATTCCATTCACCATTGCAACGAAAAGAATAAAATACTTAGGAATACATCTACCTAAAGAAACAAAAGACCTATATATAGAAAATTATAAAACACTGGTGAAAGAAATCAAAGAGGACACTAATAGATGGGGAAATATACCATGCTCATGGATCGGAAGAATCAATATAGTGAAAATGAGTATATTACCCAAAGTAATCTATAGATTCAATGCAGTCCCTATCAAGCTACCAACAGTATTTTTCACAGAGCTAGAACAAATAATTATTTGTATGGAAATACAAAAAAACTCGAATAGCCAAAGCAATCTTGAGAAAGAAGAATGGAACTGGAGGAATCAACCTGCCCGACTTCAGGCTCTACTACAAAGCCATAGTCATCAAGACAGTAAGGTACTGTCACAAAGACAGAAATATAGATCAGTAGAACAAAATAGAAATCCCAGAGATAAATCCACACACCTATGGACACCTTATCTTTGACAAAGGACGCAAGAATGGAGAAAAGACAATCTCTTTACCAAGTGGTGCTGGGAAAACTGGTCAACCACTTGTAAAAGAATGAAACTAGAACACTTTCTAACACCATACACAAAAATAAACTCAAAATGGATTAAAGATCTAAACACAAGACCAGAAACTATAAAACTCCTCGAGGAGAACATAGGCAAAACACTCTCTGACATAAATCACAGCATGATCCTCTATGACCCACCTCCCAGAGTATTGGAAATAAAAGGAAAAATAAACAAATGGGACCTAATTAAAATGAAAAGCTTCTGCACAACAAAGGAAACCAAAAGCAAGGTGAAAAGACAGCCTTCAGAATGGGAGAAAATAATAGCAAATGAAGCAACTGACAAATAATTAATTTCAAAAATATACAAGCAACTCCTGCAGCTCAATTCCAGAAAAATAAACGACCCAACCAAAAAATGGGCCAAAGAACTAAACAGACATCTCTCCAAAGAAGACATACGGATGGCTAACAAACACATGAAAATATGTTCAACATCACTCATTATCAGAGAAATGCAAATCAAGACCACAATGAGGTACCATTTCACACCAGTCAGAATGGCTGCGATCCAAAAGTCTACAAGCAATAAATGCTAGAGAGGGTGTGGAGAAAAGGGAACCCCCTTACACTATTGGTGGGAATGCAAACTAGTACAGCCACTATGGAGAACAGTGTGGAGATTCCTTTAAAAACTGGAAATAGAACTGCCATATGACCCAGTAATCCCACTGCTGGGCATACACACCAAGGAAACCAGAATTGAAAGAGACACGTGTACCCCAATGTTCATCGCAGTGCTGTTTGTAATAGCCAGGACGTGGAAGCAACCTAGATGTCCATCAACAGATGAATGGATAAGAAAGCTGTGGTACATATGCACAATGGAATATTACTCAGCCATTAAAAAGAATACATTTGAATCAGTTCTAATGAGATGGATGAAACTAGAGCCTTTTATACAGAGTGAAGCCAGCCAGAAAGAAAAACACCAGTACAGTATACTAACACATATATATGGAATTTAGAAAGATGCTAATGATAACCCTGTATGCGAGACAGCAGAAGAGACACAAATGTAGGGAACAGTCTTTTGGACTCTGTGGGAGAGGGAGAGGATGGGATGATTTGGGAGAATGGCATTGAAACATGTATAATATCATATGTGAAATGAATCGCCAGTCCAGGTTTGATGCATGATTCAGGATGCTCGGGACTGGTGCACTGGGATGACCCAGAGGGATGGTACAGGGAGGGAAGTGGGAGCGGGGTTCAGGATGGGGAGCACGTGTACACCCATGGCTGATTCATGTTGATGTATGGCAAAACCAATACAATATTGTAAAGGAACTAACCTCCAATTAAAATAAATAAATTTATATTAAAAAATAAAAAATAAAATGTAGCTGCAGTTTTTTTTTTTTGTTTGTTTGTTTGTTTGTTTTTTGTAGAACAGAAATTAAAGCTGCTGTTGGATGATTCCTGCTGTAATTTGGATTCTGTTCTTTCATTTTCATGTTTGGAAGGTGTTCAGCCCTAGTGAAAAAAGATTTGCTTCCTGGATGGGATTGGGAATGTTGTAGAGACTGATGGAAGCCACGGTGGCATTAATTTTGTATCTAGTACTATTTTGGAAGAAGTATCTAGAAAATACACTCTGGCAAAAGTTACCAAGAATCTATTTTTTGTTTGAGTATGTATATCATTAATCATGAATAATCTCCTAGAAAACTGCCTAAGATAAATGTACACATTTCTATATGACATAGATTCCTTTTTTCCATTCCTACATAGAGATAAAAGTGTTTTAGTTCAGTCAAGTTTTAGAATTCCAGTATTAGTTGTTTTTCTTTATGAAACATTTAAATGGGTTAAGCTGAGTTTTAGGCAAAAAAGCCTTAGCTGTTAGTGCCTTCTTCACAGGATTGCTTTTTAGAATTTTTTAGTGTTTAAAGTTTGCTGCTGATGACTGTGAGGACCTAGCCAGATTTATTGATTTATGTTTATTCAGTTTGTATTATTGATTTGGTATTTAAACTACAGATCTTTGCTGTGTTGTCTTTGTCTCATGTTTACAAAATATGTTCCCAATTTGGAGCAGCCCCATTAATGTGCTTTTGTGTACTGTACATTTTACATTTGTAGGTGTGTTTGTCAAGCCTTGAGGGAGAAGATCACAATCTTAGTGACGCATCAGTGGCAGTACCTAAAAGCTGCAAGTTGGATTCTGATATTGAAAGGTGTAAGTAATTTCTAGACGCCTGTGGAACTTGCCAGCACTCAGGTGTGCTGAAAGCCAGGCCTCTCAGCAGGTCACTGTCCCTGGGTTCATGGTAAACACCTTCTTCTCCCTCAGTTTTACAGCTCCTTCTTCTCAAACATGGTGTTGATGCCTCTGGTGATGAATCCAAAGACCTGTAGAAATGTCACTACTGTACTCTGAGCCACATAAACCCTAAAGTATATAAAAGTGCTACCACAGGGTTACTGAGTCATCACTGTTCTTGTGAAATTTGTTAAGGATAATGATGCTCTTTTAAATAGAACTTTTTGTTTTCCTCTTCCAGGATTTAAGTCAAAGTATATTATTTGGAAATTAGAGATACTAAAACCTGTTTGTAACCATGTGATTGTCATACGCAGTTTGCTAAAGAGCATTTTCCATTAACACGAGATGCGAGGTTGGGTATCTGAGCACCCAGGTCAGAGACACACACTCTGCTGGTGTCCCAAGTTGCCGGTCTCACTGTCTCTTTCCGTGCCTGATATGTGTGGGAGCCTGTGAAGCAGGACGATAAAGCCCTGCCTTGTGGGGCTCCTGCTCTTTTGGGGACAAATGTGACAAAGAGAGAGGGGTGGAGCTGACATCCTGGCTGCCTGCTTAAAGAGCTGGTGCCTCACGTGGCCTGAGTGACATGAAGGTGGGGGCCATGCAATCACCTGGGATAGGCGGGTCTGAGGCAGGGGGTCCTAAGGAAGGAGCTGACCTGGCAGGTTGGAGGAACAACAGGAAGACCAGTGTGTCTGGGGAGAGTAAGCAGGGGGATGTGGAGGGAGCTGGTCTCTGAGCACTGGGCAGTGGGTCGAAGTGGGATGGAAGTCTTGGATAGTCCAGAGCAGAGGGATGATATGGTCCGATGTGGGATTTGAAAGATTCCTTACTATTCATCTGGTCCCATTCGCAGAAGGGAGAGGATGGCTGTCCTTTCAAAATTGTCAGTACTTCCTTGCAGAGTACAGTAGCAACCTTTGTACCCACCAGTCATTTCCTTCTGCATCTTACAGATGTGAAGTGGAAAGTGGTAATTTCATTTAAAAGGTGCATGAATTTTGCCTTCCAAGTGAAATAACACAATGTATCCTGAATAATTTTCCAGTTCTGTGGTGTCAGATGATGCCCAAAGTCTTCACTGAGTTTCTCTTAGGGGCCACCTCAGGGGATACGGTGAGAGGGGGTCCAGTGAGGGTCCTGGGTCTTCTTCCACCTGACTTGTCTTAACCAGAGCTGCTCTCATTTTGTGAATTTTTCATTTTAGAGTTTTTTATAATATTTTGTTTGCCACTGACTAAATCAACTGAGTCTTGTTTCATGGGGTGAGAAAATTGTGAAAATATCTGCATATTATTTTATATGACTTTGTAAGGGAGGGAAACTGTGCAAGGATGTGTCACACGTGTTCAAAGAAAATGATTAGATTGGCTCTAGCTTAAACAGAGGCCTGCTATGGGGAAGCCTTGTTGGCTGCTTGTGGTTGGTTGTTCCTAAGTTTTTTTCTTGGATCTGGGTGCACTGATTGTGGCTTAGATTTTGGTTTGCTGGCTGCCAAGGCATGAGCGCCACCCCAATCTCATGGCCTCCTTGTTTAGTTGCTTCAACAGGTGGAATATTGAATTTTCAGTTGGGAACTTCCTGCATTTGTGGGGAAGCTGTACAATACTGTGAAGATGCAGCTCCTGGGTTCTCTGTCCAGGGCTGGTTCCTACGTGTCCTGTCCCAGCTGAGCGCATGATACTATGAAAATGACAGCGGTCAGCGAAGTTTTGATGAATGACTGTTACCTGTGTAGTTGTGTCAGTATTTTTCTTTCCTGGAATATCCTCCCCAGTTAATTTTTTTTTTTAATTCTGCTTCTCACATGAGGTGTCTCTCAGTTCTCATGTTGTCTAAAAAGACAGTGCTGATCCTCCCACCCACCTCTGTACGTCTTGCTTCCCTAAGTGCCCACAGTAGTTATGTCAGTGGCCTCCATTCTTAACACATCATCACACATTTCTTTAATATCCCTCAGAACCTAACACAGGGTTTAGCAGAGAATAAAATGTCCTGTTCTGTGTAGAGTTGAACTGCATTAGATTTGTCAACAAGAATGTCAGACCCAAGGATCATTTTCTTAGGAAAATCATAATTTATGACCAGTTAACTTTAGATGATTAGTGTTCAGATTATATTACTATTATCTAATGCAAATATATTCCTCTCAAATTCTTTTTTTTTAGGGCACAATAGTACAATGTGGAACTTACACTTGGCTCCTGAAATCTGGGGTGGATTTTGATTTCCTTTTAAAGAGGAATGAGGAAGAACCATCTCCAGATCTGGAATCTTCTACCCTGAAGAATCAGTCCAGACCCTTGATGAGAGGTGCTGCTCCAGAGCTCCAAGATGTGAGTTTCTCATCCTGCAACATGCCGCTATATGTCTGCTCTTGATAGACTCATGGAACTTCAGTCTGTTCCAATTGTGACATCTTCATTTGTCCTAAAGTAGATCCTAAGAGTCCAAGGCCCTGTTCCATGGAACTGGTAGAGTTAGAAGAACATGACAGGAGCAAGCCTACTTGTGGTTCTCCTTCGGGTGTAGAATGGAGGATCTTATGGAGATCAGTAGAGGGTGCACTGCTATGACTTCCTGGGTGTATGTGACTCACCATGACATGTGAACTCTTTCATTTACCGCAGTTACATACTACTCACTGTGGTGGCCCTCAGCTTCCCTTATGCATCCAGAGGCTTAATGTGAAGACCCCTTAGACTGAGACCTGATGTCGCCACATTAAATCAGCTACTTTTCCTATATGTTGGAATGTTCTGGCACTGCAAGTGACTGATGGTAGTATTTTGCCTCATTGTCAGATGATTTATGATGGATCAGAGGTAGCATGTGCAAGGAACCTGACAAACAGCAGACTTTGGAGTTAGTACCCATCTTCCTTTCTTATCTTTTAAGACTGAGAACCACGTCTAATTCACCTTGAATCCCAATGGTCAGGAATTCAAGGTGGATTAGACATCATCAAGCTGAGGACATCCTGGGCTGCTGTGACTCTATAATGCATTCTAAGTCCTTCAGACAGAAATGAGGAAATACACAAGATCTCCCTTAAAAACATGCATAGGTATTCTTCAGCATCCAAACTCTGGATGATTCTGATAAGCATTTGGATTAATTCCTCAGTTTCAAAACTCAGGAATCACTGTCTGAAATTTAGGAATCAAATAGATTCAGATGATATGCTTGTCTCTTACTATCCAAACCCATTTTACTCAAATTCACCCTGTGTATCATTTTTGTGTATTATTTTGGAAC
The DNA here is from genome assembly GCA_006410555.1 of Capra ibex. NCBI lineage: Eukaryota > Metazoa > Chordata > Mammalia > Artiodactyla > Bovidae > Capra > Capra ibex. Next base: position 17,161 of record SJYO01032450.1, read on the forward strand.
AAGCTTCTGCTGAGAGTCATGACTGACTTTAAGCAAAGCCACCCAACAGTGAATAACCTTGTACAAATGATACTTTCTTATTTCTAACAGATTCTTAGGAGCGGGATGGCTGGGTCTAAGGCTAAATGCACACGTGGTTTGGCCAGATATTCCCACACTCCTCTCCATAGGAGATGGACCATCTTGCACTTCTGCTAGTGTATGAGATGTGTCTGTCTCTCCACAGCTTTTCTGTGGAGGGCTTTGTTGAACTTTTCACATTCGGGGATTCTTTTTTTAAATTTTTGTCTCTCACTGCCATTTTTCCCTCCCAGACTGAGAATATAGAGGTCACACTTCCTTTAGAGGACCGTTTGGAAGGAAAAATTGGTATTAAGACCTACAACGATTACTTCACAGCCGGTGCTCAATGGTTTAGCCTCATTTTCCTTATTCTAGTGAACATCGCAGCTCAGGTAAATAAGGACATTTATTTTGGTGTGTGCCCTCAGCTTGGTATTTACATATTTATACTGTATTTATGTTATCATTATTTTTAATATGTATATGAAAATTTTTATCTCAAAGAACTGGCTCATGCAGTTGTGGGATCTAGCTGGGTGAATGTGAAATGAGAAAGGCAGGCCTGAAGGCTGAAACTTCAGGCAGAAGCTGACCCTGCTATCTTGAGGCAGAATTTCTTCTTCCTCCAAGAAGCCTCAGGTTTTGCTCTTAGGGCCTTTGACTGATTGGATGAGGCTATCACAGTGTTGCGTGTGATCTCCTCTACTGAAGTTCTGATGATGGATGTGAGCCACATCCACAAAATACCTTCACGGCAACATCTAGACAAGTGTTTGGTTGAATCATTGGACACTGGCCTGCCCAAGCTGACACAGACATCTGACCATCACAGTACCTGTCAAATGTTTTTTTCTTGGAAAAATCCCCATATTTGCACTATGATTACTGCATTTGGCAGTTCACTTGTGTTTGCTTTGAAATACGTTATCAGTGGGGAGCAAACTAAGTGAAGCTTATCGGTATTATGTACATGATAGAGAACTTCCAGGGAAAAAAAACAATATCTTTTAAAGAGTTTAAAATGTAAGATGCCCTCCCCTGACCTGTAGCCATCTGAGGTGTGGGGACTGGCACAGACTTGGGCTGAAAGGACCATCTCTGTTTTCTGGAGCCTTTCTATCCACCATCCTATTGAGCGGGGTGTGAGGCTCAGTGATGTCAGTGTGTGAGTGACTGTTGTTTCTTGCTCCAGGTTGCCTATGTCCTGCAGGACTGGTGGCTTGCATACTGGTGAGTGATTCCTGATCTGACCCAAAGTGCTGTGAAATGTGCATGAAACCTCACTTTCCCACAGTCAGGGGGGAGAAGGGAGGGGCTTGTTCAGCCTTCTCTTCTGACCCTCACGTAGTTTCCCTGAAGAGAAAGTAAAGTTCCTGCTGGTGGAGAGTGACGCTCACGTTGTCTCTCCCCAAGTCTGACCCTCAGCAGCTTCCTCATAGATAATTTTGAGAACTGAAGGTTGTGATTCAAGTTGAATCTTTATAAGGTAGATGGACACAGAGCCCTGTGAACTGGGAGCCATTTTTCTAGCATAAACTACATTTCTCAAATGGAGTTTTTTTTTTTTTTTAATTTGAATACATTCTGTCTGAAGCATAATATTTTTTTCTTCCCTGTTCCACAGGGCAAATTTACAAAGTGACCTGTATTTTGGGGCATTTGGAAAAGGAGAGACAGGTGTGATGCTTGATCTGAAGTGGTATTTAGGCACATATTCAGGTAAAGTTGAATTCTCCAGTCTATTATATAAGAGTCTGAGGTGCTTACAAGGAGCCTGTGTGAGCATCTAGGGCTTCCAGGCACAATTCAGTAATGTCCCAATAGATTTAAGAGTTTAATTTGCATTTGCTCTGTGAATTAGCTAGAACAATTATCTTTAAAATCTAGGAGAAAGAAGTTGAATGGAGATTCTTGATTTATTGTGCACTGGATTTTGGTAGTTAAACCAGGATTGCACATTCAGAAAATCAGCCACTGTAAATATATGGTATTGTCTATTCTAATAGGTTGGTTTAGCTAAATCTTATATTGTTATATGGATGGACAGTGGGATTAGAAACAGATCCCTACTCTGTGGTTCAGATTGTTCCAATTCTGTCTGAATAAGCTCTGGCTTTTATTGATCTTAGTTAAGTCGTTAGTTAAATCGCTTGGTTAGTCGCATCCCACTCTTTGTGACCCCGTGGACTGTAGCCCACCAGGCTCCTCCGTCCATGGGATTCTCCAGGCAAGAGTACTGGAGTGGGTTGCTATTTCCTTATCCAGGGGATCTTCCTGACCCAGGGATCGAACCCAGGTCTCCCGCATTGCAGGCAGAGGCTTTAACCTCTGAGCTACCAGGGAAGCCATGCAGGTATGCAAAGTCCCCTTCACCACACTGCTCATTTCTTGGGCATCGCTAATTACTTGAGAAGCTAAGCAGGGGGAATCCAGCATCTGGGGTTAGATTCCTTCTCTTTCTTTCCTTGAGTTCATAGTGTTATCTTATCTCCAGCTGTGTGATTAATTTAACATGTGACTAATATTAACATGACTCACTGTATTCACAAGAGCTTAGAATATATATAATATTACATAGTGTTTAAAGGATGTCTTCATCTAAAATTTTAAATATCTTTTTATCCATTCATTTGTTGATGGACATTTAGATTATAAATATTTGCTACTATGAACATTGGGGCATAATAATAAATGATAATATTTTTAATTAATTTTTAAATTATAAATAAAAATAATAAAATAATTTTATATTGGATTATAAATGATTGGGCTTCACT